>BCLH01000324.1:38165-103768 GCA_001602315.1 Zoysia pacifica | reverse complement strand
TAAGACAAATCTAATCATACGATTTTTATATTCCTAAACTTAATATGTTAAAACTTATTTGTAGTTTATACTCCCAATGTTTAACTAAAATATTGTCTTAAACAACTTACTTTATGAACCGGAGGGAGTATATATTACTATTACGTGTGCTTCTTTATTGTTTTACTATGAAAGCATTTCCACAATCTAGGATCGATAAGGCACAATTATAAAAAGTGAGTTATACTTACCTTGAGTGCTTCAGCAGTACAATCAGACACAGACCATCCATTATCTAGCGATGAAAGTGTCCATGAACCTTTTGATCTATGGCGGTAGTAACTCTCATAATCAGGATGGTTTTCACAGATCTATGTATGAAAACAAAGCCTATCAGAATTTCCAGAAATGCTTTTATATACAACTACGCAGATGAATATTGAAACACCGAACCTGTGAATTTTGTAAGAACTTGTTAGCTTTCCTAAGTGCTGGAGCAAGCTCGTTCACGAGATTTGTAAAGCAGTAGGATTGAACAATAAAAGATGTTTCCCACACTTGAGAGCCATCATACCACTGAAATCAAGATGACCTTATCATCGATCTAGTTAAGCCTTGCCAGTGAGAGGCTAAATATCAAAGGGGGAGGTCCGCTTTTACTCCATCCCATAATGGTCTAAGCTCACATAAACCCCTGAACTATTAAACCATTTATTTATCCCACAGGATTCTCAAAACCGGCTCACGTTCACCTTGACCTACAAACTTAAAACCATTTTTTCTTACATGGGCTGGTATTGTGTTGTGGCTGTCACATCACCTGTCTCCGTCTCGATCTGATCTCATAGCCTGTCTTCCCTCACCAATCCCCGCTGAGACGAGCAACAGGAGCATCTCAACTCTTCAGCAAGGCGAGCTATGAGATTAAGATTGAGGGGGAGAAGGGTGACGTAGCAGCCATCTGGCAACACCACTGTCGACATGGGCAAAATATGTGTGAAAAAATTTTTGTTTGAAAATATTTAGAAATACATGTATTAAACAAATTTAAATCTTGAGCTCAAATTAAATAAATTAAAATTTGAGCTCAAAAGAAACAAATCATTTAGCTCTAATTTGAAATTTGAATTCAAGTTCAAAAAGTGAACATTAAAAATTTCCAAAGAAAATGTATATGAAATAAAATATACTTATAAAGACATGAATTTAGAAAAAATTTATGAAATTTTATCAAAAGATTAAAAGATCTAGACAATTTTTTGCTTCTAAATGGTTATTTTTATTTCTGAAATTTTCAAATAAAATGTGTTCTGAATTTGAAATTGGTTCTAAAATAAAAGTTGTTCTTTGTGAAATGATTTAATCCTTTGCAAAGTTTCATAATGTTTTTGTGCTCATTAAGCAGTTATTTTTGGATTTGAAAACAAAGCGAGGCGCATGTTAGCTGTCAACGTCAGCGAAAACTACCACGTCGGCTATCCACATCAGCGAAAACTGCCACCTTGGCTGCCCACGTCAAGTGCCATGTCAGTGAAACTGCCCTCGAAATGAGTCAGGGGGTAAAACAAACGGTTTTGTTAGTTGGAGGAGTATGGCTACCCGGTTTTGTAAATAGAGGGTGGAAAATGAACAACCATGAAAGTTGAGAGAGGCAAATAAGACTTTTTTCTAGAAAATAATAGTAGCTAACAGTAAATATAAAATCACAAATATCTAATCTATTGAGTATGTATACAAGGACAAAAAAATAGTTCAAACAGCTTTAGCCAAATAGGGTGAAGTACAACTGAATGAGATATGACAAGATATTACCCCCTCTGTCACAAAATAAGTGTCATTGTTTACTTTTTAAATCACGTTTGACAATTTACCTTATTAAATTTTTTTACAAAAATAAAAAAACAAACAGGTCATCTTAAAGTATTTCTAATCAAAAAACATCTCATAATAAAATAAATAATATTTTTCACAAATATTTTGAATAAGACAAATGGCTAAATGTTTCTAATCAAAATATTTTGAATAAAACAGGTCATCTTAAAATATAGAATGACAATTTTTCTAAGACGGAGGGACTACCAATGACTTCATGCCATCTTCTGCTATCCAAAAACAATCATAGATCCTTGCTAGATGAAGCTTCAACGAGTCTGAATTTGGATTTTCGACCCAACAACAAATCATATTTAGTGCCTATGAATAGGAAATCAAACAAGAGGTAGTTGTAGATCAAGACCTTATTGATGGAAACTAATTAAACAAATACAAACATTTCAACGTAAACTGCTTTTATGATATGAATAACATGTCTCATAAGTTTATATGATTTAAAAATGAGTCTTATTATAATGTCCCCAACATCATTGTCTCGAGAAAATGATTATTTTTTATGAATAATATGCAAGACCTACGTGGGATGGACATTTTGGGACGTGTCATTGGGGATCCTATATATTTGAGATTTGCACATTAGTGGGCTCCTAAACATATTTAGGTCTGCCAGCAATGGTCCATGTTATTATAGAGCACCAATAGTGCAATATGCTAGTCAACCTGAGCCTGAGGTGGTTTATTGGTTGTTGACGAAAGCTTTGAAGGTATGTTTTGGTAGGCCAAGAAAAAACATGTGTAACAGCCTAAATTAATTCAGCTGTAATACAACTAGACCACGCTGTTACATATAAACATTACCTTGATGATGGGACATAAATTGACATAGTTCGTACTTTCATCTTCATAATGGACATGTTTCATGATCCTTCTCAGAGCCAAATCTCTTACTAGTTTATTAGCTGGCCAACGGCTCAGCATTGGCTCCACAATTTTGTTGATGCAATTCCACATAATGTTTTGTACCAATGATCGTGGATAGCGAAGGTCTTCCTGTACAACAACATAAATGACACATGATCAATCATTCAAAATCTATGTGTTTAATTATTCTATTAAGCACCACTTAGGGAACATTCTACATAAACTAGCATATTCAAGAAATACCCTTATAATATACAATTCATGCTTAAAATTATGCGGCTGACAATACAAAGTAGTCCAATTAAAACCAAACCTTTGAACAAGTACGACGAGCTTTCCCCCAGTCAATCTCATTGTATGGCACATCATAGAGCTCATCTCTTAATGATAATATTGTTGGTGTAATTGGTCCAATGAATCTCTTTCCGTAGAGATAAGCCATTGGCATGTATATCATCCGGGTAAAGACCCAAAACCGTGCTGGGAGCAAAAATGTGGTGTTTTAGCATCAATGCAAAATCCTACTAGCTGCATGATGTGGTTTGGAAGCTATAAAATATGATGACATAACCAAAATAAACATATAGATTTAAGACAATAATACTTAATTCATGATTTTTTTAAAAAAACTAGCGCATATTCAGAACTTGGTATAAAATATGGTTAATTATTTTCTTTAATAAATAGTACTTAAACGAGCACAATAATTGGTATTCTAGATGTAGATTTCATTACTGATCATAAGACTGGAGGTTGTCAGATTATGATGGAATTAATAGCATAATTACCATTATTACAGGTTCAAAATATTATAAATTGTCACTACTAAAAAAACCGTTTTTTCAGACGGTTCAAAACCTTTCAGTACAAACGATTTTGACTTCCGCGTTGCTATTAGTGTGACGTCGATTTGTACACGTGTTTCTATCCATCGCTGCACTAATACCATTAATTAGTCCAGACGGATAGATCTCTTAAATCCACCGCTGCACTATTTCCGCAGGCGGTGGGTTAAGTGCACTAACCGTTTTGCAAAATAAAAAAAAATTCCCCAGCACCGCCCCCAGGCGGCGCACCCCCCGCGCCGGGCCCACCGGACCTGCACCCGTGCCCGCGTCCGCACCAGCGCCCCGCCCGTGCCTGTGCTGCCGTTCGGCGCCCGCCGCCGGGCTCGTGGACGCCGTCACCTGTGCTGTCTTCGGCGTCTCGTCCATCACAGCGACCATCTCCCCGCCCTCGTCCCCAACCATGAGCCCGACGGCCTCCAGGAGCTCCACCCCGCTCTCGTCCGCAATCCTGAACCCGACGGCCTCCAGAACTTCCCGAGCAGCTGCTTCAGCACCTCCACGGCCGCGGCGGGTGGGTTGGCGGCGAGGTACACGGTGGCCCGCGCGCGGGCGTCGCCTGCCGACGCGAGGCAGCCTTCGAGGTGCTCGGAGACGGAGAGCTCGGACGGGAACGCGTCCTCGCAGCTCAGGCATGCTATGGTGACCGCAGAGGCAGCGCCGTTGGCCGCGTCGTCAGGCGGCACGAGGTGGAGGAAGAGGGGGATGGGCCAGAGCTCTCGCTCCGCGACATCGTCGAGCGCCCCTCCTCGCCACCTTGCCGGGCGCGGTCCTTGGCGTGGATGGGGCGACGGCCCTCGGCGTGGATGGAGCCGGCGGAGGAGAGGACCTTGTCGGGCACGGAGGCCAGGGCGGCGCGGACCAGGTAGGTGCAACCGGGGCAGCGGGGACTGGGGAGGCGCAGCCGAGGCAGTGCGGAGGCCGAGGCCCCTTCGTCCCCGCTCCATCGAGGCACCGCGTCGCTGAGCCGTTAGGTGGCGAGCGGCGGCCCCAGGCGGTGGCGCGCAGCGTCCCCAAGCGGCGGTGCACGGAGGCCCTAAGCACGCGGAGGAACGGCGTGCCCGCGGAGGCTGATGCTTCTAGAAAGACAGCTGTGCGAGAGAGAAAGAGAGGAGAGAAATTTTTTTGTCCAGGAGGCCGATGCTACGAGAGTCAAGCCGCTTTCTGCCTCCATCCACCGCGCCCTCTTTTCAAAATTTCAGGGCAGCTGTGCGAGCGGTGCACAATATCAACCGCTACACTAATTTAGTTAGTGCAGCGACTTTTTCTAAAGAGTCATTCGTACTAATAAAAAAGTAATTTTTTAATAGAATCAAATGCACTAATTTATTTTCACAAGCGATTTTAATGTTAGGACCTGAAAAAAAAAATAAAAACTGCCTATACTCTAACTCTCTAAGTAGGAGTGTGTCAGCATAAATCATTTTTTTTAAGTAGTGTGTAACAAATCAATGTTATACACTTGATGGCCTAAAAGTGTGAATAATGCTCTAGTAGGCAAAACATTTTGTGGAGATGGTATGAGAACAAGATCGATCTAGCCATATGAAGTAATGCTAGTGAATATAAAAGATGTGACAGATATAAGTCCACCACTAACCAAAGCATGTGTTTCAACAAAACAATTCATATTCTAGTAATATAGAACAATGCTGATTGATGGGACATTACTAGAAATGTGGAATTTTTGATAAATATTTTGTTGGGACATTACCTACTCATGTAACAAAGCTTTGACTATAATTGTTGTGCTAAACAAAGTTATTACCTGGATGAAATGGAAGAAAATATGGCACAAGCCATAATTCAGGGATGAGTGAATCATTTCCAGACCAATCATACAAACCAACCACCTTCATTTAAAATAAATTAAGTCCATCAGATCGTAAATAAAAAAATAATTATAAAGTTAAAGCACTTGTGTAATAAGCTCTAGTATATAATAAAGAAAACCATGTGGAGCCAAGAGGTCAGTAATTCCTAACATCTATAGAAGCAATTAGGAAGAAAAACAGTTTGCACTCAAATTTTAAATGCCCCTTTTTTAATCTAATATTAGCCATAGTATCATCCTTTATTTTTGATACACCAATAAATGCTAAAATATTTTAATGTGCTGTGCCATCTTTCTCTGATCACTGTCATTGTTTACTTGATGGGCTACAAAGTCATGTTCTTACTTGTCCCGCTTCAAGATTTTTGTTTTTGTTGCACTAGCTAGTACTCCATCTGCCCCATTTCATATGTCACTTTAGCCTCATCCAATTGTCTCAAATTAACTGTCATTATCACTTTTCAATACACATTTTCCCCTTTCAATGCATCTTTATCTCTATTTCTCTCTTTCTCATTTACAGCGTACATCTCACCATTTCCACCTCTCTTAATTCCTGTGCCCAGAACTAAAACAAAATTAAATTAAGATAGAGGGAGTACTTTTTATTGCATAAGTTATTCTTCTTGTGAACATTCTTATCTATTTTTTTTTCATGGTGTGAATTGCATCGATAGCATAGTGCCTTCTCACTTCGTCCAAAAAAGAGAAAAAAAAATGTGTGCAGACATAGATCATGAGCCTCAGCTCATTTTTAATTAGACAACGACGATCATGCATAATCATAATTCATTTTTAGTTAATGGTCTATGGTTGTGAGCATCGTACCGAGAGCCATATCTTTCCCCATTGAGGTATTGCCACTGCACTTCCATGAGATAAAATCCACGTGCGTCCTTTGGTCAGTGCGTCATTCGTAGATGCCTCACCAAGAAGCCTTAAGGTAGCATAGTTCAAGCATGAACCAAACATAGTGCTCGGTCCCACCTCTTGCATGCCCCAACCACCATCTTCATTCTGCAAGGTTTATATAAAACATTATTACCTTTTCATATTCCGTGCAATCTAAGAAAAAAATTGTTACATTAACGCATAATATTATTGCTATAGAGTAATGTTGTGGCATGCCTGATGGTTATAAATATGACGACACATCTCATATCGATGTTCTCGAGATAGGGTAGCATCGAGTGATCCAGTCACATGTAGAGCGAATACCTGAGGAAATCCAGAGCATAAATAGCTATAATGTTTGATGCAATTAAATGTGTTTATAATTATTATGCATAATATTTAAAAACAGAAATAAAACTACGAGTGTGACAAAAATATCAAGCAAAATGGTAAAAAAAAAAAGAGAGACCAAAACCCTTGACTGAAGGTATATGACGTGAAAAGTAGTTTTCATGAAGCATGAACATAAAATCAAAATCTAATGAATTTACCTTAATTTATTTAGGAATTATGGCATCGTGTATCGGAGCCTAAAGCGTTTTTATGATTCATAGAGGAACACGTACGTTCATTGAATGGTAGGTATAACAGAAGCAGAGTTGATTTTATGATCACATATATGTTTTTATTATCATAGTGGACTGGTTGTACAATATATAGTTACAACTATAAAGCTCTTAAATGTGAATTGATGCCGACGTTGGTACAATAAACTAGTTTAAGAATGGAGAGAATTTGTTGTAACTATAAATTTCTCGTGCTCCAGTAGTAAAAAAAAAATATTACTTACATCTGAATAAATATTCACAATGGATCTTTTTTGTGGGAAAAAAATAAGATAATTCTCTTATAGTAATAGGCTTATAGTTGTCGCAACAAAATGTACTCCATCCGTACATACTGTGATCGGGAGAATAAATAGGAGCCCGCTGGCGTCGCTGGGCCAATGACCATCGGGCGCTTGCACTGCAGAATGCAGATTAAGGGCCCGCCTGAGTGACGTTAGTATGACGTCATCTGTGACTTGTTCACTACTCTCGACGTGCTTGATGGCCGGAGTATCCACCTGCTGTAGACGGTTTTGTTTTGCGTACTGCAATATATATTTACAGGAGACAATAATGATTTTAGTGCTGTAGAACTGTGCATGATCTATCTACAGTATGTAATTACCCAAAAACTGGCATCGATAACGCTAGCTACAGATATACAGGCCAGTCTGATCTCTTGTAAGAGCTAGCATCTCTGAGAGCTCCCCAATAAAATCATCCCAACAGACACTTTTTTGGGTCACCAAGAAAATTTTTGAGATCTATTTTTCTCTCCTTCTCCAACAATTCCTCTAATTAGTCCCTAAAAGTTTTAAATTTGGGCCTGAATCACCCAAAGGCCTTCCTGTGCAGCCCATTCCAACGCTTGAAGAGCGTCACCTGCCTACTACCGATCATATTCTTAATCCAATGCAGCAGCATCTTCCCATGCTAATCCAACCTTCTTCGATCTCCCTAACCAAAGCAGTCTCCCCAAACAAACAATCAAGAGCGTGCAATTTGTGTGCTGCCACAAGCTCTCGTGAAACTTGACCGAACACTCGGGACGCTCGTGATGGGGGCAGCGAGCAGTGGGTGCAGGGAGCTCGCGGACACTCGG
Organism: Zoysia pacifica; assembly: GCA_001602315.1. NCBI lineage: Eukaryota > Viridiplantae > Streptophyta > Magnoliopsida > Poales > Poaceae > Zoysia > Zoysia pacifica. The sequence goes on along the minus strand of BCLH01000324.1, from coordinate 95,752 downwards.
GACGCTGGCGATGCGGAGCGATGGCCCGGCGTGGTGGCTGCTGAAGCAGGGCACATGGCCGCCTTGGGGCAGTATCTCCCCTCCGTCCCAATAGAAGAAAGCTTATAGTCGTTCATTGGCATGTCTGCTTAATTAGCCACGTACTGCTCGTATGAGACATGGTCTCGTGCTCTATATATATCGACGGAAGGGATTGAAACAAGTGGTAGTTTGAATCACAAAGTGAAGAATTTAATGCACCTGCATACGGGCAAGAAGGTCACCGGCAAACCTCTTCTCGAAGCGGTGCTCAGTGAACTCCTGCCGGAGCCTCTCGACCTCGGCACGCTCTTCCGGCGTGCCGGCGTTGGGGTCGAACTCCCATACCCGCCTGCCCAGAAAGTTGTTCTTGGACCGTAGCCACGGCCCGCCTCCATCGCTGGTCCTTAGCCTCCACATAATCGATGATCAACTGAACACTGCTTCGCTTTGCCTATACCTCGGAAGGGACTCCTGTTTCATATATATATATATATATATATATAGAGAGAGAGAGAGAGAGAGAGAGAGAGGGGCTCTGTTGGATTTGCGTGAACGAGAGGGGCATTGAGTTTACGTGTATTGACTACCGACTACGCACCAATCAGTGGTACTGAAAACCTTACTCCTTCAATTCTCTAATTGATATCATTATTAATTTTTAAATTCAATTTTGATTATTAGTTTTATTAAAAAAATACATAAATTTTATATATTTTGATATAATTTAATTTATTATTAGAGTTATTTAAATCGCAGCTTAAAATTTAACACATTCAACGGTGACATCAACAAGTAAATCTGCCTACTCACCTTTGGAATTTTAAAAAGAACAGAAATTTAATGGGTAAAACCGTACAAATAATGCTTTTAATTAAGCCAGAAACGGAACCATGACACCCGTACGAGCGCTTGAGTACAAGTTACTCCTACAATCAACTAATGGTATGTTTGGTTGCATAATAATATTGGTGTAGGAGACCATTTCATCTTCATCTACAATCTATTTTTAAGTCTACTTTGAAACGTATGGATTTCATAACCATTCAATTTAGAAAAAAAAAATATAGGATTTCAAAATTTTCCGCAAACTAAACGGGGCATAACTTGGAGTCGATGCGCGCGACCGCTGTGGCTGAACCATTGACATGGGACTATACGTACATGTGATGTCTTAGGCTTTCGATGCACCGTGAGTGGTCTATCAACCAACTACTCACCTTTTGAAATTTAAAGGGTACAACCGTACAAATAATACCTTTTGCCTTGAAATTTAAGGGGTACAAGTACAACCGTACAAATAATGCTTTTAATTAAGCCAGAAACGGAACCATGACACCCATATGAGCGCTTGAGTACAAGTTACTCCTACAATAAACAATATTGGTTTCATCTATATTTTTGGAGGTTAGATGGGACGATCTAATTTTTATTTTCTCTGGTTAAATGGATTAGATTTGTAAGATGAGAAGTATTAACTTACTAATTAATATATCCTTTTTCACACAATAATTATCTATATACCAATTAAATACTAATAATATTAAAATAAAAATAATTACACTATTTAAATGACTAATAAACCCCCTTAAAAGGTGGATGAGCACATCTAGCAAAATTTCTTGGATCACTCCATCCAATATCTATAAGGAATATTCCTCAAAATTGAATGACTTTGTCCATTTATCCATATATCAAACATAAAAATTAAACCCATCCCATCCAGCTTCGTAAAGCAAACGTAGCTTTAACGTAAATTAGTGCTTCCAGCCTGGCTGAATGACCTATACTTGCTGACCTTGATTTTTTTGATAATGGATGTACTCACTGAAACCTACTCACGTACTCACTTTCTCTGTATCAAAATAAGTGTTATTTTTTATTTTAAAAATTATATTAATTATTTATTTTATTTAAAAATTATATAAAAATATCATTTATTTTTTAATTTTTTTATCGAGACTTATTCTAGAACAGAGGAAGGAGTACCCAGTCTTAGAGCGGCTTAATTGGGGGCGAGGTTGCCTGGCTCTCAAGATGGCCGTGATATTGCTGGCTGTGTTGATATGGAGCAGTTTGCTCCATTCTCTACCGTGCCTCAGGTTCTGTTGGCGTGCCCTGGACAGCAATGGCACTGAACGTTATTCGGACACATATATCGAACTTCTCACTTCGACTTATATTTAATTAAATTAAAGAATATGATACTCATACTTTTATATTTATTATAAAAAATACTTTTGTAATATATATATATATTAAAATTGGTTATATTATATAAATCATTAGTCCAAGTAAAACTCTCCGTCCAAAAAAATTAGTGATGTTTTTGATTTTTTGATATCGACGTTTGACTATTCGTCTTATTAAAAAATTACGAAAATACAAAAATAAACAAATTAAAGTTAAAGTATTTCTAATAATGAATCATTTCACAATAAATAATAAATTTTTTAGCAAATTTTTTAGATAAGACGTATGGCAAATAATAAAAAAAGATGTTTAAAAAATCTAAAACAACACTTATTTTGAGACGAAAAGAATATGTTTGAATGGACAGTGTTTTTATGGAGGCAGCAGCTCTATCATAGAGACGGACTAAACTAGATTGTGGGGACCACCTCTCGCGTGGAAGGTACTCCTATTTTCTTTCTTGGGTAATAATTGCGTTTGGTATCTCTCACACGATGAATCAGATCAGTATCCACGTGATTCCATGTTTAATTGCAGCATTATTAGCTTCAATCATGGATCGCGATTTCAACTTAAAATATATTACACTTTACTTGTTCATTAATTTATTAGCATCAACCAGGATGAACAAAATCTTAAGTTGGATCATCTCCTTCACGTTTGATGTGTACGTGGTGTTGAACTTGAAATTAAGTTATGGTGATTGTTACCTCCACGTTTGGTATACTCCCTCTATTTATTTTTATAAGTTATTCTACCTCTGTGGGCAGGAATTAATGAGGAGTGAAAAAATGTTTGGGTATGTCCCTCTCTTATTTGGACCAAATAGTATATTTGATGTGTGGGTTGTGTTCAATTAATCAGAAGACCCTTACGGGAGATGGGAGCGGACGAGCTGCATTGGTATTAAATCATCTACTAATCGTACTATACAGATAGAGAAATTTCCTGCTATTTTCGTCACAATAGAAGTTTATTTTTAGTTTTTTGGACTATGACTTTGATGAATGATTTTGATAAATTTAATCAATTTTAACAATATAAATTATATATATATTATGAAAATATTTTATTTGATGAATATAAAAGTACAAATACTAGATTTTTTAATTTAACTTAATCTATAGAAATCATTGATCAAAGTTGTAGCAACAAAACTCAGAAATAAACTTTTATTGAGACAGAGAGAGTATTATATTTCATTTAGCTCCTAGTGCATTTAATATTGAGTGATTATTGTACGGTATGCCGTTACAAACTAGTTTTTGTCCTAGTGTGTACGGTATGCCGTTAAATTCTTTTGGTCGAACAAACTAGTTTTTGTCTTAGTGTGCAAACTAGTGTTTTTTAGTGCCGCCTGCTAGTGTAGAACCAACAGCTAACATCTCTAATCCGGCTAATGGCTCAATTAAAATGAATTGGCTAATTTCGTCTCACCATATAGCACCATTCGTATAGGGTTCGTTTGGTTTCCCACTTGGCCCGTATAAATGAGCTAGGCTCAAATAAGACAAGTTGTGCGTATACGACAGTGTATGTTTGGTTGAATGCATGTAATCAGTCTGGTTGAGAAGAGATAGTGTTTGATTAGCAGTATGAGAATATAATATATAAAATATAAAAATATATTTAAATATATTTTAGTATGTTAATCAAATATTTACTATTTTTAAATATATAAATATTATTTAAATAATACTAATTATATAATAGTATCTTTAATCAACTGCGTGAGACTGGCCAGGCCGAAGAGTAACGGAAGTGAGATCCATCTCTGCGGAGCCTGGCTCACATCCTTCGGATTTTGCATGGCCTGGGACAGGCTTACCGCGCCAGGCAACCGAATAGCAGGGCTGTTCGTGCATGCGGCCAGACAGGCCCGCAACCGTGCGGCCATCACTTAGGTGCATAGTATTCCATCTGTACTGCTCAGTGGTACGAGAATCCCTTATAACCCTATCTCTAATGATCAATTTAATGTCATAAAGATAAACATACACCTTTCACCATAAGTTGCATCTCGTAGAACCCCAATCAATAGTACAGAGGAGTGCATTGCATTCTGTAAAAATAATTTGAGCAAGTAGCTCCACGAAACACTAGGAGTGAATATTAAAGGTAGAGACCGAATTTACAAGAAATCATATCGTTCATATTTTGATTCGATCCTAGGTGAGTATAGTAAAACTATTGGAAACATATTAGCCAATATATTGCATAATTAGCAGAAGCGATAACGAGGCTTTAAAATTTTGATTATATTTTTTCCTTAATTGGAACCGCTTTCTCCTGATTTTCTTCATTGTCTCCGAGATCTATTTTTACATGGAAGTCTTTATAGTGTAAATTTGATGATTATTTTTACTACAGAGATAACGAGCTAAAATTTTCACATTTAACATTGGTTAGACACGAAAAACATGACAACATTTCTGATTTTATTCGTAGATATAAAGAAATTAAGAACCGATATTTCAATTTGAAAATTTCTGGAAAAGACGGCTGATTTAGCTTTCAATGGTTTGTGATCATATTTGAAAGATAAGTTGGATAGGTATAATTTTCTTACCCTCATACAATTCCAACAAAGAGCTTCGGCACAAAAAAGCCAAAATAAAGAGATAAAACATGATCATAAAATCAGAAACAATGTTCATGTCATTTAATATGATTCAAATAGTACCGATGATGAGTCTAATGATATTTTTGTTGTTAAATTTATTTGACCATCTAAGACCAAACCTTTTGCATATGAATCACTCAAACCGATTCATTAGAATCGGAAAGATGATATAAAATACACCTTGATGTAGCTAAATGTGATAAAATTTTTGATGAGTTGCATAAAGGTGGTTACATTAAGTTTGCATACACCTTACCATCCACGAATGAGTTAGAGCATAGGGCATATATTGTAAATGGCAGAATTCATATTCGCATGCCACTAATGATTGCGGTATTTTTTGTCAGTAGATCCAATTGGCCATTAATGAGGACGATTGAGTCTTAAAAAATGCAGATTGGTAAACACGTTCCCGTCAACACCTTAGATATCAACTCCAAAGTGTTGATTCACTTTGATTCAACCAGATCAGACCGATACAACTAAAGGAAAAAAATATGATCATAGGAGATGAAAGGCCTCTTCCTTTGAGTGATAAGGTTGTTTCAAGAAAAGTGGCACTAGAGACATCTCCGGATGGTAGAGCCTATTGAAATCACCATTAAAAGCTCAGAATCTAGGAGGCAAGTGCCAAAGCTTAAAATGATAAAATCGAAAAATCCTGAAGTAAACAAATGGAAAGTGAACCAAAGCAAGGTCATAACTAGAAAGATAGAGCCTAAGCGTACTTGATGGTCTTATGGCCAAATAAAAAAAAAAAAACACCTATTCAAACAATCAGCCAGTGAGTGGTCAAGGTCACCTCATAGGAAAGAAATTGAGGGCTCACCTAGAGAGGATGTGAGGTAAAAGATGAGTCCTCACATCCCAATTCCACCTCACAGATTTAGGATGCCACCACCACGGCACCCTCCTATGCATTGCCCACCATTCTTAATGTGGAATCCTTATGTAGGGCCACGGATGTCTATACCACCAACGCAATTTCCGCCATTTCATCCTGGATGGGGTGCATCAAAGGAGACTAGTCGATGTTTTATACCACCAACATAGTAAGACTTATGATACAGAGAGGGGTGTGTGCGCTCATCTTGTTAACATGGCCTAGCCTAAGAAGACTCAAGGATGTATTCTGGTTTGAGCCATCGGTGAGGCGTAATACCCTACGTCAAGTAGTGACGGAGTGTATTGGCCTCGAATGGCTGTTTGAAGTATTTGGTTACAATAGTGCTAGGGTTTGTTTTTCTTGGTATATCCTCTTCTAAGGTTCCTAGTGTAAACTTTATGACCATTGGTGCATGAATACCTTAAAGGTATAAAAGATTTTTGGTGATTAAATGACAACCATAAACTAACTCGTTAGATGTAGAATCAACAACACACTTCACTATGTCTACAAGTTGGATTCCTCAAGGATGTTCGATGCCCTCAGGACGCTTCTTGGTTGAAGGTGGTTCAAGGATAAGGATTGATAGAGCCTTTGTGACTTAGTTTTAAGCCTTAAGTCCATAAGAAATCTGGGTCGAGTCACTCACCTTGGTTTTACAAGTCTTACAGAGTACATATGCTCTAAGCTCTCTGGTCACTTGAATGACAAGGGGGTGCTTAAGGATGGAAGAGTTGTAGCTGGAATCAAGATGGTCTTGAGGACTTTTAATTCCATCGCAAGGAGAGTAACCGGATAGTATGATGGTACCAACTTAAAAACTTAAGGTTAAAATAGTTCTAAATTTACTTGAAATGACACGCAACATCGATCCTTCATGATAAATTACTCTCATTGTGAGTGGTTCTGTCACACTCACGACCTTAGCATCACGATAAAGTCCACGAACAAGATAATAACCAAGATAGAGTGCAGGCGCTACAAGAGCCTGATCTCCATGAGGACGCTGGTGAAGTGAAGGATTTCATCCTCCACATGGATATCAATGTCACTTAAAGGGTGCCGAGCACTTATAATGCTTCCCTTGTCAATAACATTGGTGTCAACTACAAGGGTTTTTTTTTAATGAACAGGAGGACAGAGCCCTATTGAATAATATATTAATATAAAAAAGTCAAAAAAAGTATATACAAAGCAAGCTGAGAAAAAAGAAAAGCCAAGCAAATAAAAGCATAGTTACAAAGCATGACTCCAATTTTCAATATCCAGAGAATATTTCGGTTTTGCTCTATGGAGGAGCAAAGTGAATTCCTAGACGAATTTGAATTTGCATTTACCAATCGTCGGATCTTTATTGTTAAAAAGCCAATCATTTCGAGTTGTCCCGATGCTCCATACCATCAGTATAATGATCCCCATTAAAAAAGGAACCGATAACTGATTCTTAATATGAGCAAACAACCGAGGAAGCTCCCGAGGGTAACCTATGGAGATGCCAATGCTGGCCCAACACAGTTTTGCAAAATTGCAGTAGAAGAACAGATGAGTCAGTGTTTCTTCACATTGCAAAATGCACAATTCACAGACATAAGAGTCTAACTCCATATTCCTTCTTCTTAGCATGTTACAAGTGTTGACTATCTTTTAATGATCAACCAAAAGAAGACCTTGTGCTTGAGTTGGCAGCAAGAATTTCAGAGCCAATTATAAATAAGATGTAATGGTATATGTCCAATCATATGTTTATAAGCTTTAAAGGAGTATTGACCATTACCCCAAATGTAAGACTAGATATCCTTATCAGAAGACAATGTATGAGTTATCAGTCATTGCTCGAGAATTCTGTATTGAGCAAATGCTTGCTGAGAGAGGGGTAGGTGAAAGTTAGACAGAAGTAAGCCAAGGTTATAAAGTTGTCGGACGGTGATGTCTTGCTTCTTAGAGGAGAATAACTCTTGATATGACAGGGATCTAAGTTGGTTATTCCATAAATCCTTTCAAAACAGAAGAGTAATGTAATGACCGAGTTTTCTTACCTTTTGATAAGTCTCGATCTCTCGAAACATTGTCAATCTCAAAAGGTTAGCAAGTACGATATCACAAGCGATTAATAAAAAAACTATAACGGAAGCAATTAAATAATAAATGAGAATAGAAAAATATCAGATCAGAGTAAATTTATTAGAATAAAATTCTCCAAAAAGGTCCATTGGCACGTCAGTCGAAAATATCTCATAGCTGAAAGATCACTATCAAGAAATCCTCACGAAGATAGTAGCAGAAACATCATGGCAACGTAGCGAACCTCCACACAGGCACTCGAGCGCAGAGCTGACGTCACAGTCCGTCGGAGACGTAGTCGAAGTCGAACTCGCGAGTATCCTCCGAAAACAGTAAGTTAAAAAGCCGTGAATACAAATACTCAGCAAACCACGTGCTACCTATCAATAATGTATGTATACAATATTTTTAAGGAATAAAGGCTGGCTCAAATGCTAAATGCAAGTTTAAAATATTTTATTTTATTTTAAAGATGTAAGAAAGCTTTATTTTAGGGATCTCTGTTACCCTGAACGAGGGTTTATTTTTAAATGCCGGTGCAACCTTCACACACGGCTATAGCTCAAAGGCCAAAGTTTAAAACATTTTGAAATAAGGGAAGAGAAAAAAAAACAACACTACTCAACGAGAAGTACTACTCAAGAGTTGTTCTTTAAAAAAGATAAAGCAATGCGCATTAACTGTAACTCTGCAGAGTTTATGCACCTGGTCCTACGAGAAGCATTGAACGAACACACAAGACCCATCCATAAGCTTTAACTAGCATTACCCGTTCTCCAGAATAGAGATCTCTATTACCTACGCAATCGGGTCTTGAAACTGTCAGGAGACTACCACTGATCAGGTGAGCTATCTCGATCTCATGTGGGGAGCTAAACTCTACACCACACTAATATAACACCGCCAACCTACGAGTAAATATCCAATCTCGACAAGCTTCGAAGTCAAACCACCGCCCATACAAAGTAACATGGTGTGTATGGTTATCGACAGAGCATACAAAGCTCGAAGAACTTAGTCCTTAATTGCCGAAGCAAGCATTATCTCTAACCTCAACACCAATAACAAGTCTCACAGAAAGATCTCAGCCTGAAACTTCTCGTTGTACCCGCCACAGATACACTCTCAAAGATCTCTCAAAAGTTCCACAACTTCTCGTACACCAGCCTGCCCTCGCTAAATAGTTAAATACAGTTATTTGCAAAACTCACGCAGTTGAATCACATTTCAAAATCATTTAACACAAATTTTATTTTTACGGTGATAGGTGAGGTAAAAATAAATGAGACTAACCATGGCTAAGTATAAAATAAAATAGTCATTTTAAAACAATCCTAAGGTTCACATATGTGGAACGATAAATAGATACGGTTTGATAATGTTGTTAGCATGTTTTAAAACAGTTGATATACAAATTAGAGTTACAAACAAAATATGCAATTTGAAATATTAGATACAACAATAATCAAAGAACACGGATTGACTGTTAGCTCGAGATCGTAGTCGGAATTCGAGTTCTCGAACTGAGCGAGCTCGTAAAACTCCCCCTTAAGATTAACAGCTAATCACAATACGAACAAAGAATCATACACTAATTATACGACAATTAAATACGAATAATTAAATCTAAATTAAATTATTAGGCTAAATATGTTCAAAACGTTCTCTGAAAAATTCTACACGACGGGCTCGACGAGACAGATTTAATAGAACAACTAAAGAAATTTTTTAAGATCAAACGAGTTTTCAAAAATTTTCGAAATTATAGCATGAGAAACTAGACTAACAGTAAAACAATTCATACGCAACAATCTGCTCATCCATCTAATCACACACTAGCAACAATTATCACGATCTAAAAATACGAGAGAGATTAGATCCGCTCACCACCGAGAAAAATGCGGAGAAATCGAAAACCGGAGACGGCGCGCGGCTCGGAGCAGTGTTCGGACCGAAGGAAATCCACGCGATGCGAGACTCCAGCGGTGGAGACGGCGCGCAGAAACAGCCGGGCGGTGCGGTGACAGCGACGTTGGCAGAGACCGGTGCCAGGCGACGCGAAGCAGCAGCGCTCCTGCGGAAGGGAACGGTGGGCGCGGGAATCGATGAGGCGGACAGGGCTGTCGGGCGAGCGCGACGCGATTCCCAACCGGCTCCAAACTGGCGCGGTTACGGAGGGAGCGACGCGGGGCTTCGGTGCGGCGACTGCTGGTCCAAGAAAGGATTCGCGCGCGATGGAGACCCAGCAGAGCCGACGCGGTCTCCACGCGCGGATCGAGGCAGCTGCTGGAGCGGCTGAAGCGATGCGGGCTCCAAGCGGGGGCGCGCGCGGTGACGGCGACTGCTGGTGACGAGGATTCCAACCAGCGGAGACGCATGCGCGAGACGGCGGGCTTCCACGCGGCGCGAGCGACGAGGCGCTGCTTCAGCGGCGCGACCGGAACCGACGGCGCGGCGACAATTGCAGCGGCGCGCGTGGAACGACTGCTTCACAATTTGCGGTGGAAAGAAAATGGAGAGAATGAGATAGAGATCAGAGATAATGTTAGAGGGATTTTTATATTAGATAGAGATGAGAATGTGGTAGGTGAGAGATGATAAAATAGAGAGAAATAATTAAAAAAAATTATTTAAAGATTAAAAATTAATTAAAAAATTTTTAAAAATAATTTTAGTTCTAATAAAAAAAAATACGCGAACTAAAATAATTAAAAAAATTATTTAAAGATCTGAAAATTAATTAAATTTTTTTTGAAAATAATTTTAGCTCTAATAAAAAAAATATGCAAACTAAATTATTTCGACACTAGAAAAATTTAGAAAAAAAAATTTCAAATTAGACAAAATAAAATTCATATTTGCAAGAATGAAAAATTAAGGATAACTCATCACTTTATTAATTTAAAAATTCTGAAATGTTACAAGTAACTCCATCGTTAGCAAAACGAGCTAGCCCTTTATATTTGTCTAACAACTTCAAAATGTACTTCCACCAGAAAGAGCCTTTCTTTTTGTCACTAGGCAATGTACCATTTGTGTAGTAACGAGACCAAAGAAGCTGAACCGAGGAACGTTTATACGCATGAAAAACTTATGCAAGTTTTTCACCAAAAGGGCTTCATTCTGTACTCTGAGATTAATGACTCTAAGCCCACCTTAACGTTTAGGTCTGGTGACCAAGTGCCAAGCTACTTGTGGAGGTTTTTTGGATGAAAGATCAGAGCCACGTCATAGACAGTGTTTTTTATATTTATCACATTGTTCAATAACATCAGCATGCAACTTAAGTGTGCACATATAAAAGGTGGCTAGAGCTGAAAGCACCGAGTTAACCATCTGGAGCTTGCCCCCTGCTGACAAAAAGATGGAGCAGCTGGTGAGTCTTCGTTCTATCTTCTGTAAAGGCAAGCAATCAGAGATGCTTGATTTTGTAGTTCCCAAAGGTAATCCCAGATAAGAAAAGGGTAAGCTCCCAGTCTGACAGTGAAAGGTGTTAGCAAGATGACTGAGTCTTGAAGCATCAACATTAATTGGTACCATGACTGATTTGCTGTAATTCACTTTAAGACCAGTGGAATCAGCATATGTGTTCATCAAAGCTTTTAGTACCATCAGTTGTCAAGGACAGGCCTCCATGATAAGCAGTGTGTCATCTGCATATTGTACAATTGGAAATGTACAATTGGAAAATCCTGATTGGCAGGGATGTTAAGAGGTAACTTTAACAGATTGTTGTCTTTGGCTTTGTCAATGATTGACTGAATGTCTGCAGCCAAAACAAAAAGCAGAGGAGAAAGAGGATCTCCTTGCCTAACACCTCGCTTGCAGTGAAAAACTTTTCCTGGAACCCCATTGAGGAGGACTGAAGAAGTTCCAGTGTTCAGAATATTAGTGATCCATGAGAGCCTGCGAGGTCCAAAACTTTTATGTGTCATTACTTCGAAAATAACTTGATCCTCAAGCTTATCAAAGGCTTTTTCAAAGTCAAGCTTGAGTATGATCATCTCCTTAGATTTCTGACAGGCATAAATGTATTCAAAACTCCAGGCAAGACAGTCTTGTATAGTCCCGGTTTTAATGAAACCATACTGATTTTGATGTATCAATTGCATAATTGAGCCTTGTAGCCTATCTGCCAAGATCTTAGTGATCAGTTTGAGACTTGTATTAAGTAATGAAATGGGTCTATAATCAGATACTGTTGTAGGGTTATCAACCTTCGGAATCAGTGTAATGTATGAACCATTAATGCTTTGTGTGCAAACTGAGTTATCATAAAATGCATGACAAATCTGATAGAAGTCTTGTCTGATAAGTGGCCAATATTTCTTAAGAAAATCAGTGTCAAACCCATCAGGTCCTGGTGATTTGTCTGAAGGGAGATTAGCAACTATATTATCAATTTCCAATGATGTGAAGGGAAGCTCCAAAACATCCAGACCTGACAATCTTGGCAACAGCTCAGACAGATTGAAGTGCATAGAAGAGTATTCTGATTTACCCAACCTGTCTTTAAAGGCATCCCATAAGATTTGAGCTTTCTCAACATGAGAAGTAACTTGGTTGTCATCTGGAGCCAGGAGAGATGTGATGAGATTTCTCCTATGCTTAATGGTAGCATGAGCATGGAAGAATTTTGTGTTTTCATCCCCAAGTTTTACCCATTTAATTCTCCCTCGCTGCTCAGCAGGCAGTCCGTCTCCGTTAATTGCAAGGGGGCGCGGTTTGTTATTTCTGCAACCTCGTCTGCACAGCAGCACAAGACTACAACGCAGAGATGATCCATTTCATGGTGCTGGGCTTCTTGGCCGAGTTCCTGAACAAGTTTGATCACCTGAAGGAAGAGGCGCCTGGAGGAAATACTGCAGACAGAGAAATGCCATAACATGGTTGCGCACACGATTGCAGCAAACAGGCTGAAGTGGAAGTGGGACGAGTTCAGGAAATCTGATGATTCGTGGATCGAAGCGGTGAGGGTGCGTCTTCGTAGATCTCAGAGGCATTGACAGGTTACACAGAATCGGTTGTAGTAACCAGTCTCTTGGCGATGGATGCAGGCCGCTGTGCACGGGATCAGTCAGTGGCGATGCATGAGGCACCACCTGGAAGCCATAAGAAACAACAGAACTCGCAGAGTCCAACGCACCATGAATCCTTGAGCAAGATTTACCATCACACCATATAGAAACAACTAAAGATATGATCATCTATGTACAACAGATACCTATGAACTGCAAACATCAAGCTGTGCATACAATCGAATCCCGTTAATTTCGTTGCATTTTTTATTTTATCCTGAAATTTATGTTCATCTGCAAGGGAGTCACTTAGCACCTTTCTGTGTGTAGAGAAGTAACCGGCATCCATCATCGACCACTGCCACAGCACCTGATTTATCATCAACGGCAATACAAGAGACTCGTCCACCTGATTGCACAATCAAAAAATTAGTAAAGTGAACCATTCTAACAACTGATTGGAAACTTCAGGGCTCCAATTGCCCAGCAGATAAATTAGCACTGTGGCTTCACAAAAAAGTTGGCAACACCATAAGAGGTTCCATTATGTATGTGGAATCATAAAAGGTTGATATAAAAGTATATATACATTATACAAGCAATTCGCATAGATGAATTGATCACTCAAGAATCAAGATCAAATAATGAAAATTGTATCATCTCACTAGAAAGAAGGATCGATGCCAGTGTCACTTACCGTTGATGCACTGTGTACTAGCAAGTTTTCTCCCAGTAGTCAATTCCCACATATACAGCATTCCACCATATGTTCCAGCAAAACCATAGTTACCAGAGGTATCTACAGCTGTAACTCTGAAAAGAACCATACATATCACATACATATCAGCTGAGAAACTAAATACTATTCATGCTGTGCCTTTGAATATGTAAAAATGGGACCTGAGATAAAAAATAATAATGGAGTAATGGTTCAGTAACATTCTGGTTTTCCTGTATTCCTAAGCTAGCTTCAGACACTAGTTTCCTCCAATAGAACTATTTTTTTGAGAATTCAAATAAACTATTGATGTAAGTCTGTAATGTTAACACTAGCCCTTGCAAACCAAGTTCCATTCTCAGTCTCCATGTATACTGACTGCGATCAAGCAGGCAAGTGAATAGTGATTGTGAATAATCAGGCTGTATCTTCTTAATGATATACAGCTCTACTGTGTGCTCCAGGAAAAAAAAGAATAATCGGGCTGTCAGTGATGAATTGATGATTTGAATGGCCAGATTTTCTGCCCACATCTGCTTGGACAAGGCGACCTGTTATGAAGGCTGCTGAATATGAGTAGCTGGTAGCTAAAACCAAGAATGAGCTTGTGAGAACTCCCATTTATTTCAGCTGGGTTGATAACATTCTGTGTTGACCTATTGTTCTGTGACAGGCAACTTTAATATGTATCTCTATTTATGGCAAAAGCATAGGTATGTTATGAATAGCACTTGTATTCATGAAGGAGGCCAAGGGCCTCAATATATTTAGAGGTACAGGAGAGGGAAATATACAAAGAACCCCTCAAGGAAACATAACATACAGACATATACACATATCTCTAACAAGGCACACTTTGTTGTGAATTTCACACAAAATATGATCATCTGATCCTTACTCTGCAGAAGTCATGTGAAATATATGACAGAATGGAAAGAAAAAACTGAAGCTGTTATTACGAGCATAGTAATCAGTTTGTATCACCAATAGCAGAATCAAATGTTCTGAAACACTAGATCGTAATGGCCTTTATTCAAGTCCATAAAAAGGAATGGAATCAACAGAGTATAAGTGAGAAATACCTTGACTCCAAGAGATTTCCCATAAATATTCTCTTCTTTGCCAGCAGAGCTAGCCTCCAGCGTGCATTGTGTTCCTTTGTTTGAAGATCATGTTGATACTCAGCTACTGAAGCAGAAGAAACCAGAACCCAAATAGCTATATCTTCTCTTTCTGCGATAAGAAAAGACTCGTGGTCATATTCTCTGCACATGTCACCAATTGTGACCTCCTGCAGCCTTTGCTCTATGTCATCAATCGGAGCATGAACTATGTCTTTTTGCAAACTACAGAAACTAATTGGCAAAATCTGGAAGACAATTTTCCCTGGTGCTGCAAAAGTTGCCAATAATGTCCTTCTGTAGATGTCCCTAAGAAAAATTATTTGATTATCAAATTTGAAATTGTTAAAAAGTACAAAAAGAGCAAATATCATCACGCTCAATTTTAGCTTGTGCAACGGGGTAATATGGAAAACCAATCATCTAGTAAACTTTATTGCTCAAGCATAAGTTGAGCAAATGCTAGACCTCACCTATAATACAAATGCCACAATGCACTGTACATTGGGATTTCAATACACCCACAATATTTTAATTAATGTGTGGACCTGAAATGAAACAGGGGAGCCCTCATGCAGCTGTAAAGTTGTTGCCTTTGACCATGAGGCACTAGGTTCGAGTTCTCGAAACAACCTCTTGCAAAAATGAAAGGTAAGACTGTGTACAAAAGACCCAAAGTGGCCGGACCCTTCCACGGACCTAGGGGTGTAAAAAGGTGCACCTAAGGTTACCTGACCCTCTTTAGTTCAAGAAATGAACTACTTTAAAATAGGGGACAATTTTGAAGCTTAGTTCCTTTTTTGGAACTAGGTACAGGATTAGAGGTTACCCTAGGCATCAAACTTTCTCACCCCTACTCAGACTATGTGTAAGCAAGAGCTACATGCACCAGGCTGGCCTTTTTTTATGGACTTGAAATGTGGGTTAACTATTTTATATAAAGCTAGATCCTCCAGTTTGAAGTCAAGTAAACTACATATTTTGCAAAAGAGGACTAAACAAGCATATGGATACAACTGACATGCAGCATTAAAGAAGAATAAATTAATCATTTGATCTATTGCCTAAGAAACAGCTCTCCTGCGAATTCGATAAAATCTATTGTCTAACAAAGGGAATTACAAAATGTGAATAGCAAAACTTCTACATAACTAGAACTGTCCTGCCATCCTTCTGCACCACACATTACCTGAGTTGGCAAACTAGCACAACTTACCATAGACAAAAGCCTCCAGAGCCATCATGACCAATAATGAGAGAACTGTTTGTCGATATTCTTCTAAGCTCCAGTATTGAAGGACCTGCATGACCCAAGCTAGGGATCACATAGTCCTCAGATGTTCTGCTGTCAACAGAAGAAAAATAAGAAAAAATGGCATATATCAAGAGTTGGTACAAACATCTAAATCATAAATAAAATAAATTCTGGTAATAAATGCCATTCTAAAAGAAATATCTTGCAAAGGTAATGCTGTGAAAATAACATATGTTTAAAACGATCTTACTCTGAAAGAGTTCATCTAAAAATGTGTTTGTTAGCTAAACTAAACGCACCCACAAAGAAAAAAGACAAATAAGCCTTTGGAACAGAAAGTTTGCACAGAACTTTCTCTTCATTGACTTTCTGGTTTTATAGTTACACACAATATTTGGAATATTAAAAGTTACCTTTCTAAGTTTGGAACAGAAATAGATCAAAAGAAAAATCATCAAAGAGATCCATCATTATCTGTCATTGACCTCGTGAACACGACAGAATTGGGAATAAACAGGATAGTTGTGGGAAACCGGAAGTCGCTACCCTGGACTTCTCTAGCTGGAGAAGATGTGGTCAGCTCACAGCAATTCAGAGGGAAATAGGAATTATTCTGCTTTCTTTTATTGATAATTGCCTCACCTTTTCATGAACTAAGGGTAGGCACTAAGAAACTTCCTAACAATTCAGAAATGATCAAACAAACTGAACATATAAACTACATGAAAACAAATGAACTGTGGCTCCAACGCCACAACTTTCTTGTTGCATTGGCTGTATTACGATCCACTAAGAAATAATTAGACAGATTGCACCATCGAATGAACTGAGATGCGAGCTGATCTAGCTAATTTGCTACATTTACAGCAGAGCACCACTTCAATGTTTTAATGTGAAAAGTTCACTATTGCTCCCTCCGTTTCACTATAAGTGATGTTTTTGACTTTTTGAAATCAACCTTTGACCATTCATCTTATTCAAAATTTTTGTGAAAATACTATTTATTTTATTGTGAAATGATTCATTATTAAAAGTACTTTAAACTTGACTTATTTATTTTTGTATTTTCGTCAATTTTTTGAATAAGACGAATGGTCAAAGGTTGATTTGAAAAAGTCAAAAACGTCATTTATAGTGGGATGGAGGGACTACTAGATAAGTGCTGTACTTGAGGTGGTAAATTTCGGAATGGAAACAGATATGTACCTCCATCCAGTGTCCATCTTCCAGATATGCAAGTTTCTGCTGTCTTCAGCAGCTATGATGTAATTTGGTTCACATATCAAAATGCACAAGACTGCCCCATAAGGCATTAATTTGGTAATGAGTGAAACATAACCAAAGTTGACAGATACAATTTTCAAAGAATTATCCTCAGTTTGGTGTGATTTGCACACGCAGCACAAACAATCTATATTTTGCAACCTGTCAAAAAGCATATTTAGTTAGTACGATACCTCCAACATGTCCTGCATGCAACTAAGTGATTGAGATTATGACCTGCAAAAAGGTATTCTAATACTGCTCATCAGGACCAAAAACCTGCGATCAGGTGTAAACTGCAAACCTGACCGTCCAAAGGTAAACTGAAAAAGAACAAAGTCCATCAAATGAAAATAACATTCATTCACAAATAAAGATGTAGCCACAAAAAGGTCTTACATTTCCTGTAGAAGGCTGCTCCAAGGAGGGTAGTAGAAGGGGAGTGTGACCAACAAAACAAGGTGATGTGTCTTGCTGGTCTTTAAGAGTGATAGTATAAATATAAAGGAATCTTTGGCAGCTCTTTAGAAAGCCACAGAAAACACAAATTTGTAAGTTACTATGATTTTTGGTGTTAAACATAATAGACAAGACAGGTGTTGGGTGCAGGTAGCATCCCACAAATTCAACTCGATGACCTGACCCAGTAGAAAAGTCATGATCATGTTGGTTGAAAGAAGCATTTTGTTCACCCTGTGGAGGTTTCTGCTCAGAATCATTGCTTTCACGTGCGACAGACATCATGGTAGTCTCATTACCATAACTACATTGAGCTTGTGTACATAGATCAACCAATCCATTGCCAATTTTATTGTGGCAGAAAACATCCAAGGAAACTGACAAATCATCCTTCATTCCATTAGTAGGGTCCTTAAAATTCTGCTCAACTTGCATTTGTTCAGTCATTTTGCCACACAGACTGCAGTTTTCAGGGTACATAGATTCATCCTCACCAAACTCTTCCTCTAAGAAAGCAGCGAATGAGTCAGACAAAATATACTGCCCTTTTTCATGATCATATACCATGTCAGGTGTTTTTGTGCTATTGTGTACAGCTACCTGACACTCAACAGGTTCAACACGACCTTCGATTTTCCCTTCGAGAACCTTTGAGTTCTCATTAGGTTCAGTAGAGCATGCAACTTCAGACACATGATGGTGAATAACCCCTGATTTGGATGTATTATCACCCCAAATATGTGCATCCCCCTCAAAACTATCTTCAACGTCTTTTGTCTTATCTAATTTAACTACAGATTCATCCCTTGAGTGCTCACTATGTTCTATAGAGCATGCCTCATCTGACACATGATGGTTATCACCCAAAATACATGCACCCTCCTTAAAACTATCTTCTTTCACTTCCTCCAATTTGACTACAGACTCATCTTTTGAGTGCTCATTAGGTTTTCTAAAGAATGCATCATTAGACACGTGAAGGTGAACATCCCTGGATTTGGATGTAGTATCACCCAATATACGTTCGCCTCCTTTACACGGTTGTCACCGACCCTCACCGCCCTGATCGCCGCCCAGGCTTCTCTGGCGGTGTTCTTCACGGCGAGCCCTGCCTGCATCTCTACCAACACCGCGCGTAGCAGAGCAGACAGAGCGCTGCGATCCTCCTGGAACGTGCCAACTCCGGTGTGGATGACGTCCCAGAGTCCCGCCGCCTGAAGATTGACCATCATCACCATCGACCATTCTGTGTAGTTGGTGCGCGTGAGGACGGGATACACCACGGAGCTGGTCGCCTTCTCGATCACCTGCTCAACGACCACCTCCCGCCTTGTTCCTCGGCTTCGTGGGCGACGTGGTGGTGGTGACGGCGATCCCGGTGGTGTTTCTCTTTCTCGCTGACTTCCTGCCGCAGACATTGCTTCTTTGGACCGTGACACGACTCTGATACCACTTGTTAGAATTCTCAACACTCCAATCTCACCGCAAGGTTGCCGGTGAGGAAAGGAATTTCACAGGTAAAAGAAGAGAGACAAGTATGTGGCGCTGCCCCAATTGCTTGGTGCAGTCTTTTTGGTTTTTCTTAGTTTATATAGAAGATTACATGGAAAGAAATCATCCTATTATAGGAACTATACAATTTGCCGTCAATCAGGCTTGATTGCTTTCTAAAAAACATAACTATGGAAGGTAAGAAGACTTGTTACACAAGTAAGCTACTCACCAGCGCACAAGTTTAATTTTTCAACAAGTTGAACCTGCCAAAAAGTTTAACATTACGACTTTTTTACTAAATTCGTTTATGTTAGCCACTTTTAGGACATTTGTACCCTGATTTTCAGTCTAGCATTACTACATTGCCCACTCGTATTTTTCAGATTTGAAATACCTTTTCCTGTGGAAGTAGCAATGTGGCACCGACTACGTGGTAAAAGTTGTAGAGATGAGTATGGTTGACCAGCAAATAAGATAAGGTTCAGTTTTACAAATTAAACGATATAAATATTATTTAACATCCTCACTGTGGTGCAGATTAATTTATTTAACAGCGACAAAAATATAGTTTCTCATAACAATGGCAAAAACAATAGAAACACGCAAGCAATAAGAAGATGCAAGTTTTGTCGGCGTTCTGACCACCAGCACAGTAAATATACGTTCGTGGAGGTGTGCCTTCGGATTCGATGTGGCCTAGTCTAAGAGAGATTCAAGGGGATTTTTTACCTAGTTCGGGCCACCTCGAGCGGTGTAATACCCTACGTCTAGGGGACGGATTATCTCGATGACAATATTACAAAGGTGGAATCCTCTCTTCGCGGGAGGATCCGGAATGCGGGCGAGTAGGGGTGCTTGCCCGGAAGGATGCAAGGACCCTGGGCTCTAACAGAGCTCGTGGTTTTGTCTTTCGTGTGTTTGTGCCTGTTGCTTCTTTGTGGTGATGTAGTGCTGCTCGTGTTCGTGTTTCCTTTGTATTCTGTGTCTCTATCGCTCTCTGGGCCTCCCTTTATATAGGAGGGGGCTCTAGGGTTACAAGTGATGGGTCCTACACGATCCCGCCGTCTCGTCGACAAGTGGGCCCTTTCGTCGTTGTCACCGTCATTTCGCTTCGTCCAGATGTGGTCGTGAAACGTCGCGTCGGCAGCAGCGGCGGGTACTGTGATGCTCGTCCGGTGCTACTGTGTAGGCTACAGTGCTGTCATGTCTTGTCCGACAGCCGTCGCAGCTTTCTGCTGGAGTGACGCTGTGGTGAATCTCGTCCCGTCCCGTCAGGACGGATGCCAGTTGGCCATCAGAGTAAATGTATCATAACGCGGTACCTACTCTCCAGAGGTCGGCCTTCGGAGGCCGGGGTCTTCGTGTGCCCACGCGGCTAAGGCATGGCCGCTGTAGATCACCGTTGGGGGGTCAGAACCCGCGATCGCCCGACCCTCCGACCTTGCGCGTACGAGCGTGGTCTATTAGGTACGCGGGGTACGTGATCCAGACAAGTTTCACCCAAGCAAACAGAGATATGCAAGCTGTAAGAAGAATTTTGAATTATATTGCCCACCTTTCCTCAAAAGCTTAAGTTTTTGGGTGAGTTGGTGCATGTAATAACTCAATAAAGGATATAACAGCTACCAGCAATGAGTACACCCATATTCTTCATGGAAAAAGAAAATACCAAATACAAAATCAGTCAAGGGAAAAAACTATGTAAATCATCAAGGAAATAAATCAGAGCAACAGATCAGCGCTGTATGAGTGGTGATTTATCCCTAAACCAAAATATATGGACCCTTAATACAGTAGAATATGAATTACTGAAGCTATAAAGAAGCACATAATGTCTCAAATGAATTATTTAATATATAGCAATAAAAAATGTGTTAGAGCACATAAGGTAACAGACGACAATTCCCTTTGTGGATATGTTATCGAAATACATACCCACAGGAGGTTCTGATGTAACATCTATTAGAGCATGGAGACATCTGATAGCAATCAACTACAGGCCAAGGGAAGTTTATGGTAGTTCACTGATGAAAATACTTGGCGATTTAGAACACAAACTAAACTTCAATGAGAAAGAGGGGGTTACAAAAGAAGAGCTCAGCTTACTTCATTTGCATTTCCTTGAGCAGATTCAGTACTGTTAGCAATGAAAGGAAATGTGTCCTGAAAGTGGACCCTTTTAGCAACACTTTCCATCTGTCATGGCTCAATAATTCTTTTAGCAATTCTACTTGTCTCGTCCAAGGAAACATGCATACCTTGAACATTACAAACATCAGTTGTATCTTTATTTGAAGATGGTGAGGCATTATCAGCAGCCACTGGACAAGGCAATTTTTGCACAACTACTCCAGTTGCATCTACAATAAGCTCACGAAGCAACCTCTGAACAGATGCATTTTTTAACCCAAAGAGCTGCACAAGGCAATAGCAAAATAGAAACATATCATAATCAATCAAATGTGTTTCTGTTATAAATTATTTTGGAGAAAGTAATTGTCAAGCAATATATTCCTACTGATAGATAGATGGCAGTGCTTGGGTGCATCAAGGGGTTCCTACCTTTCCTTGTGATGTATTCGTCTTCTTAATGAAATGACGCTCAGCTCTCCTACGTGTTTCAGAGGAAAAAAATTGGTGTATCCTAGCAGGACAAAAATATCTGGACGCAATGATCTAATTAGTGTAAGTTACAGCGCCTAGAAACATTGGTTCCTGATTGCTTGATAGATTTGTTCAAGGTTTTGTATGCTCGTGCCCTCCTTTATCCTTGGGTGCTTTACTGACGAAGATACACATGCCCATAAACTAGACATGATAGGGAAGCCAAACATTTCATTTTCCAAATGCACGAGGGGCAAAAGGACTCCATCCAGTATTACAATTTTACTTTTTTGTTATCAAGTCAACCTAAAAGTAGCCAGAATAATGTAGATATAACCATTTTAATGTAATATGATATGCAAATTTATAGAGGCACCAAAAGTCAGGACATGCCTCGGCACCATCAATCTTCTGAGGGAAGCTCCTCCTCTGGCAGTTCCTGACTTTAGCCCCCGACTTTTTCTGGAAGTTCTTCCAAGCAATATCGGGGGTCGGTCCAGTCGCTGAGTCTCCTTCGGTGGATGTGACCTGCAAATGGAGCGCATCAGAGCATCACATATATTTCTACACAGAATCAAGCCAAGTCAGGTGCGGAAGTCGGATCCTTACAAGGAATACAGGACCTCTGGGCCCCTTTTGAATCTCCATGGCGTAAGATATCCCGGGGAAATGGCGTACAGCGTGGTGAACCACCGGATAGGGGTAACGATCTTTGCCCTAGGATAGGTAACAAGGGAAGATATATCAAGAGTTAGTTTTGGCGAGGAATGCGAGAAATCAAGGTCGCGACGAGGCGGGTCAGGTAGAACTGACAGCAGCAATGGCGTGCGAGTGAACATCCACAAAATTGGTAGAGCAAGGAGGAGAAACAAGACAGGAGAAGCGACCTTACCCTGGAGCAGCTCCAGTACTTGCGCTCCCATTCCCCGCCTTGGTAGAGCGCCCCCGCCGACACGATCTCGATGACGCGGTCACCGTCCGTATCCTCCGCCGCCGTCTCCATCCCCAACCACACGTTGCGCCGGGGAGTCGCGCGTAGGAGAGCGGGTGGCCTGGATGAGCAGGGGCTAGCGGCGGCGGCGCGAGGGACGCGAGATGCGTGTGGAAGGATCGCCGGCGGCTGGGGATGGACGGCCGCGGCGGTGGGGAAGGGGAAGAGGAAGGGAAGCACTGGCGCGAGCGGGAGGAAATTGGGATTTTGCCGCTCTCCAGTCCAAACGGTGGCGCGTGCTCCGAGGACTGGACGGCGCGCCGAACCAATTACTACATGTACTCCGTATGTTTTTTTTTTAAAAAAAAAGTCAATTAATTAGTTTCTTCGATTTTAAAATATTGACACCGTTTATTTTTACAATTTTCCTTATTTAAAAAAATTTTCCAAATGTTAAAAATTTTGTTATAATTTGATTTTATCATTAGTGAAATTGAAATCACAACTAATAATTTTATATATTAAAATAATTTTTTAATAAGATAAATAGTTAAAGTTGAAGTTAAAAATCAACGGTGTCAATAATTTAAAACCGAATGGAGTACATGGTGAGTGGTGACAGAATTGAGAGCTTTTTTTTTTTCTGGATGCCTCTTACTGTTACTCCATTCTTGATCGTGTTTTGAATGTCATACTTCCCCATCCCAAAATAAGTGTCATTCTACACTTAACATCAACCTTAATCATTTATTTTAATTAAAAAATATTAAAATATTATTTATTTTATTATAAAATATTTATTATTAAAAACAGTTTAAGCATAACTTATTTATTTTTATTTTTTATGATTTTTAATAAGACAAATAGTCAAATTTTAGTTGTTAAAAGTTAAAAAAATAATTAATTTATTTTGTAACAAAAGGAGTAACAATCTGTTCACTTTTCACGTGAAAAAAGGCCTTACATCTCAATGAACATCATTGCACATGCAATCCCTTGAGTGCTAAAAATAGATTGGAGCATAACCACAAGGGTGTTGGGTCGTGTTTTGATCCTAGGACGCCTCCCTGATGAACTCAGAGTGATACATGGGCTGATGGCCAAAAGTATGTTGATGGCGCAACACTAATAATTATGGACATCAATTTATTTACATGTTTTTTATTAACTTGGAAGGAATTTTGATGTGGAATAGGATCCATTTTGAAAGGATGTTATCTTCCAAGTTGTCTAATCATATATATAGAACATCTAAAACAAAGTATTGCTATGATTCTCCTGATTTTAGGAAGTGATTCTCCATGTAGCTTTTTCGAAGTGATTCTCTGTCAGAATTAGAGAAGATGTGCCAAACGCTATTTTAGTGTTGTAAGGTTCCAGTAGATTCTAGATATCTAATTGTTTTGATGATTTTCTTACAAGCTTTCTAACCATATGCACTTAAAGTAACCACAATGTGCTCAAAAAGTAGTCTATAAAGAATAGAAAATTTGTTATGGATACCAATAAATATTGTGGAGGTAGTCCATAAAGAGTCCATAATAAAAGTTACCCATAAGTTTATGGACTACCACAAGGAATAAAAAATTATTTTTCTTATACTCTTGCACTATGGCACAAACTTCAACAAACAATCTGAAATATGTTTTATTATTTTCTTATAACATATGACTATTGCCCACATTGTAAGTTTGTTCATAGCTAAAAACTATTGTTAATGAGTCCCACCTAACGAACCACTTGGCCATGCAACATTGTGGTTGCCCTTATAACATCCAAAATAGAGTTTAGATGCGATTTTAATGCTGATTGCTCTTAGAACTGGAGTCCAGAACTCTAGTTAGATTGGGCTTGGGTCTCAACTTGATTCAAACGCCAGTTCCTAGCCTTGTACGCCTCTTAGCTCTTCGTGTCTCTTAATTCTCTATATTGTTGCTAATCATAATAAAATCACTATGTAGTAATCTATTATTAAAATTATATAAAATACTTCATTATTCCTAAATTATTATCGCTGTCGACTTCTAACTTCAATTTTAACAACTCATCTTATTAATTTTTTTTTTCAAATGCGTATAATTATAAGTTTTGTATCAAGTAACTTATATGATAAAGTAATTTACAACAAAATACTTAATATTTATCAAACCTTTTTAACAAAATAATTAGTCAAAGTTAATTTTAATAGTTAACAGTGACCAACAATTTATGAATGGATGGAGTAAGTTCTTAGGAATGAGACACCTAACAAGTGATTGGCGTGCACGTGCTCTAATAATTCAACCATATAAGTACATAGCAATTGAAGTACTCCTATGTTGTACGCATCCAATCAATGGAACAAAGTTGAAGCCAACCCATTCACATGCATGATGAAAATGTCGAAAATGGAAGAGCGAGATGGTATGGCATATTTGGCATGTGCCAAACTCGCATGGTTTTTATATGCAGGAGTATGAAAATTGCGGTTTCCATCAATACCTGCTGCATAATTAAATTATTTGTATCCTCTGCCCATTAGCCGTCGATGTTAGCTGTTGCTTCTATTCTTAATGATAACCATTAGCAGCCATGGGAGGCAATATTATTTTGCATCTGTATAGACTACTAGTACTAGCTAGCACTAGCCTGGACTTAATTTGGAACGTTCAAAATTCTCAAATGTCATTGCTTACCTTAGCTTTACAAACCTGAGCATATGAACCCGGGAACAGTGCAAGTAGCAGTATGATCAATTACTTACGTCATTGCTTACCTTAGCTTTGGCCGAGAGAATCGATGATTGCAGTTTATTTTAAAATGAATGATGCACGAAGCGTAGTATGCTCTTCGGGATTGGTACGTAAAAGAATACTCGCTCTGTTTTTTAATTGATGTCTCAATTGATTTTTAAATTTAACTTTGATCATTCGTGTTGTTTAAAACTTATTTGTAAATTTTATATATTTTGATATAATTTGATTTATCATTAGAATTATTTAAATCATAACTTAAAATTTTACGTATTCGAATAAATATTTTGAATAAAACAAATAGTTAAAATTGATTGTAAAAGTCAACGACGATATTAATTTAAAAACAAAGGAAGTATATATATATTGAAAACCGAAGTCAGGTCAACCTGAACAGCTATTCAAACTCACGACATTGTAGTAGCACTCCAATCTTGGAAGAAAAGAAATCCAAGGATTAATTAGGATCGAAGCAGCTGACTTGCTGCTGGCTAGTACTAGCAGACCCATCAACTACTCATGCCATCAATCATACTCCAATTGATCAGTTAAATAACGGTGCAACCTGCTACAGACAACAATGGCACAGTAGACAGACAGAAAGGGCTCTCCCATCCCATCTTGCCACCGCTTGCTCGCTGCATGGGTCGCGACGACGAAGATGATCGCGAGCCGGAGACGGGAATATCATTATCGTCACGGTCTCTGGAGATCGACGACGTCGCGTCGGGCATTTCGGTGCCGCCGGCAGCCTTGTCCAGCTTCAGGGCGAGCCTGTCGCGCCACTTCTCCTTCTCCGGCGACCAGCAGCCGCGCGACGAGAAGGACGACGACGAGCTGGGGCTGAAATGGGCGGCCATCGAGCGGCTCCCCACCTCCGACCGGCTCCACATGGGCCTGTTCCACGCTCGCCATCCCGAGGCGGCGGCGGCAACGGCGCCGCTGGACGTGGTGGACGTGCGGAGGCTGGGCGTCGCCGAGCGGCGACGCGTGGTGGACAACCTCATCGCCAGCATCCAGCGCGACAACCTCCGCCTGCTGCAGAAGCAGCGGCAGCGGATGGACAGGGTCGGCGTCCGCCCGCCGACGGTGGAGGTGCGGTGGCGCGACGTGCGCGTCGAGGCGGAGCGCCAGGTCGTGCAGGGGAAGCCGCTCCCCACCGTCTGGAACGCCGCCGTCGCCAGCCTCGAGAGGGTCAGCGGCGCGCTCGGGTTCAAGCGCCGGACGGCCACGATCCGCGTCCTCGACAATATCAGCGGCGTCGTCAAGCCGTCGAGGCTCACGCTTCTCCTGGGACCCCCCGGATGCGGCAAGTCCACGCTCCTCAAAGCGCTCGCCGGAAAGCTCGACGCCAACCTGAAGGTGACCGGAGAGATCGAGTGCAACGGCGTGAGGCTGCAGGAGTTCGTTCCCGAGAAGACGGCGGCTTACATCAGTCAGTATGACCTTCATGTCCCTGAGATGACTGTCCGAGAGACGCTCGACTTCTCTGCAAGATTCCAGGGTGTTGGCACCGGAGCAGGTAACTGGCGGCTACTAGCTCTGTTAATCAGCAAAACAAAATGATAATGCAGTTCATCAAAACAAAATCATCTGCAAACAGAAATCATGAAGGAGGTGATCAGAAGGGAGACGGAAGCAGGGATTACCCCTGATCCTGACATAGACACGTATATGAAGGTAAACACTTTACTAATATTACTGTACCGCTTCCATGAGTGAAAATCATAATGCAGTTTATCAATTGACAGCCGGTTCTCTGCTGTTGACTATCTATAATAATACATATATCTGTCTGTATCTGCTCTATTTCCTTTCTAGGAGTATATTTAACAGCTATTGCAATCAAAGATAGTACATTTTTCCTCTGTAGGCTATATCCCTGGATGGTTTAGAAAGGAGCATACAAACAGACTACATCATGAAGGTACTGGTAATTGTCAGTCATGTATATAAGTATACTTCTTACCGACCACTTCACAAGAAACCTTCCCTGAGCAATAGCTCTTTTTCATCAACTGACAGATCATGGGACTTGACATATGCGCTGACATAGTAGGGGGAGATGCAATGAGAAGAGGTATTTCAGGCGGTGAGAAGAAGAGACTAACCACAGGTGACAATGATATTTTCATTTGTTCAGGGTATAGGATGATGTTTCGTTAGTCAACTACAGTACATTTCCGTATAGAGGGATTCAACTGCAATACTGCACTTCATTTTCATCTCTGTGACTCGTGATGAAAAAAGATACAAACGATTTCATTCATTGCTGTGATTCAATCGATATGAATTGTTTTGATAACTCTACACTGCTATAACGCTCTATCCAACAAATACGAGGTAGGCTAGTACTGCAAGCTTCATTTTCGATGAAAACCATTCGAATCACTCAGATAAGTTATCAAAACACCACTATGATTCTTTTTACATAAAAAGGTATGCAGCTCTTACAGTGTGATATGTTCATTTTGCAATGATCGATCCCAAGCTCGATAACTAAATAGTACAAGCATATGAATTGTTTTTGTGTGCCTTTTCTTTCTTTGAAAAGTTGTTCTCAACATTGATCAGGCGAGATGATCGTAGGACCCTCAAAGGCTCTCTTCATGGATGAGATATCAACTGGGCTGGATAGCTCCACCACATTCCAAATTGTTTCTTTCCTCCAGCAGCTGGCTCACATATCAGAGTCTACCATTCTAGTTTCATTACTCCAACCTGCACCTGAGACTTATGAGCTTTTTGATGATATCATCTTGATGGCTGAAGGAAAAATTGTATACCATGGACCCAAGAGTTGCATTTTGAGTTTCTTTGAATCATGTGGATTCCAGTGCCCTGAAAGGAAAGGAGCTGCTGACTTTCTTCAAGAGGTATTTAAAATTACTTACCTACATCAATAAGCAAAATACTGGTAAAGCAAAAATAGGTACCAACCATGTCTATCTATTCCTATGAGCCATCGCATTATTTATTCATAACTTTTATTGGAACAAGAAGTACACATGTTACATGGGGAATTAGTGTGTGATATCTTTTATTTATACCATTTTGAGGAGGAAATAGGGAAATAGCATCCTCTAACTCACAAGTCATGACTATAGGAGCAATCATCGATACATGCTGAAATGCCTTATTATTTGTAGGTCATGTCGAAAAAAGATCAAGAACAATATTGGAATCATAGTGAAGAAGCCTACAATTTTGTTACCGTTGACCAGTTATGTGAGAAATTCAAAGCATATCAAGTTGGTCAGGACCTTTCAAGGGAACTTTCAACACCTTATGACAAATCAAAAGGACATAAAAATGCCTTGTCCTACAGTATATACTCGTTGTCCAAGTGGCAACTCCTCAAGGCATGTTTTGCAAGAGAGCTTCTCCTCATGAAACGGAATGCCTTCATCTACGTAACAAAAACTATTCAGGTGAGAACTCCTAAGTCATCTTTTGGATAACAATATTCTTCACAAGTTAGAACATTTTGAATTGGTCGATACTCTATAGGCACAAAGAAGTTATAAAAATTTAAAGAGGAATACAATGTGGTTTATTTATTTTCTAGATTTAATAATATGGTGATAAAGTATTATGTTACTATGAAAAATGAAATGAAGCTTTTGCACACCAAAAATGATAACTTTCAACGCGCACATTATATATTTATATGAACTGGCATTAATTAAATGGATAGAAAAAGTGAAAAGCAAATTTCATATCTTAGGAGCAATTTCATATACTCACCTTCAAGAACTTTTATTGAGGTTTGAATGTTGGTCCAAAAGGTCCGTCATAATTTGATACCTTTAATCTAGTGGACATGAAGAATCACATTTCTGTCATAATTGGGTACCTTTAATCTAGTGGACATGAAAAATCACATTTCTATAACAACCCTATAGCCCACTTTCCCTCCATTTACTCAGAATCATGGCTAGATTGTCATGCCCTTGGTGTTGCCACATTATTTAGCCTTTTTTATTTGTTGGGGGGTGGAGGGTTGTATGTTGCACTACGTACCAAATTCTAGGCATGTACTCAGTAATCAGTGAAACTCTTGAATCTAATAGCAAGCTATAAATCTATGACCCCTTTGCTTTTAAATTGTTGCCATTAGGACCAAAATTCTTGCCTAATGACAGTAATTTAAAAGAGTAATAATTACTCATAGTTTAGCTCACATACAAAGAATTTTAATAAATCATTATTTATGTGTGCTTCATATAACGTGGCTCTAAGTTTGATTTTTTCATGTGTTATATGATTAACTAATAAATGCATTACAAGGCTATAGATATAGTGATTTTAATGAAAAGATGAAGTATAACTTACAATTGGCATGCATTAGGATAATGTTAGCATTATATGCTCAGCAGTACCATCATAGTTAATATTAATGCATAGTTTTAGTGCAGCTTGGACTGCTAGCAGTTATTACTGGGACAGTATTTCTGCGCACACATATGCACGTTGATAGAGTTCATGGTAACTACTTCATGGGCGCACTCTTCTATGCACTTATGCTGTTAATGGTGAATGGATTCCCCAAACTAGCGATCGCAGTTAGCAGATTACCAGTTTTTTACAAACAAAGAGATTACTATTTCTATCCGGCTTGGGCTTATGCACTACCAAGTTTTATTCTCAAAGTTCCAGTTTCTTCAGCTGAGTCAATAGCATGGCATCACTATATTACTTCCTCATTGGCTATACTCCAGAGGCATCCGGTATAGTCAAATTTCGCTTGTCTAGTCTACGTTCTGATGAATAGGAACAATTAGTCTAATTATATGGCAGTTTTGCTTTCAGCTTGTAGCATTTGCTTCTGTCAACATTTTTTTATGCAAGATTTTGCTAATGCTAACTTAGGAGTCCAACTACATGCCTCATCTATCAGCTTTTTCCCCGAATATAGGCAAAAGATGCTTAGGTGGATTCACTGCATATTAGAAGTTAAACCAAGAATTTGCAAAAGCAGTTACTACATTATATCCTCTTATCAAATTCAATCTGTTTGCGCAGATTCTTCTGTCAACTTCTCGTCCTCTTCCTACTCCATACCGGAGCATTGTCGATGTTTTGGTGTGTAGCCTCGTACTGCCAAACAATGGTGGCTGGTTTCGTTGGTGGTACACTGTCATTTTTAGTCCTTCTTCTATTTGGTGGTTTCATCATCCCCAGGCGTAAGATCCTTCGTTGTTTTGTCCTACTTCCACATACAAAAATATATCATTCTCTAAACTATATGTTTATCATACTTGCTAACGATTTCTTGTGTCATAATGCTAAAGCATCCATGTCTAATTGGTAGAAATGGGGATTTTGGCTCTCTCCATTGTCATATGCCGAGATTGGCTTAACTGGAAATGAGTTCTTGGCAGCAAGGTGGCTAAAGGTGCACTTTGACATAACATATTTGAATTCATTGCAGGACTAAACAGATCATGTATATATTACATTGTTTTTACCATTTAAGTTTACAAATTATATTTTAGAGAAGCCAAGGGCTTGTTTTTTCCTAGATCATTTCTGTAAAAGTGGAAACCAAAAGTATTCCTCTGAATTCATTTGAGCTCTTGATTGCATTGTAAAAGTAAGCATGCATAAAAATGTAAATTCACAACAATACAATGTATGGTACTAATTATTGTTTTTGTTGTAATAGTCTACAGTAAATGATGTGCCACTTGGAAGGAGGATATTGATGGACCGAGGGTTAGACTTCCCTGGCTACTTCTATTGGATTTCAATTAGAGCACTGCTTGGGTTTATTCTGTTGTTAAATATAGATTTTGCCATCGGTTTGACTATTAAAAAGCCTAAGTGTAGTATTAATTGTAATTATTTAATTTTCAAGTGTCATTGAACTGAGATTTTCATGATTCTATATTTTTACAAATGCATAAACAATAGAAATATGGCAACATGGTTTCCTTTTTTTTACTTCAAAAAACATAGTTTCCTTTTAAAAGCATCAGGTGCTAATTATATCCTCTAAATTCTCAGCTCCAGGTAGTTCTCAAGCTATTATTTCTCGTGATAATATTACCAAATTAAATGGAAGAGATCAACTTGATATGTTGATGGACACTGACAATGGGATTCACAAGCCAAAGCAGAAGCTTCCTTGACTCATAACAGACCTGGTTAGTCCAATTTTACAATGTGCAACTACATGCAGTTCAATATATTGATGGAATACAACTCAATATCAAATATCTTTCTTGTGTAGGAAGGATGATGTTACCTTTTACACCCCTTACAATATCATTTCAGGATGTAAGCTACTACGTGGACACACCTGTGGTAAATATCACACTTTCAAAGACTCAGAGATAAAAAACTGCACTAAACTAATCACAATATGGGTGTGGCAGGCAATTTGACCTATCAATGAAATAAACCAAAAGCAAAAAATAATGCAACTTATCTATGATAAATCCTGGGGAACATATGTGAACCAATAATAAGATTTTTTTTCTTGCAGGAAATGAGGGAGCAAGGTTACATGGAGAAAAAGCTTCAACTGCTCCACAACATAACAGGAGCCTTCCAGCCTGGAATCCTCTCAGCACTCATGGGGGTCACTGGAGCTGGGAAAACAGCCCTACTAGATGTACTTGCTGGGAGAAAAAATGGTGGTTTCATTGAAGGAGATATAAGAGTAGGAGGTTATCCTAAATTCCAGCAAACTTTTGCTAGGATATCAGGCTACTGTGAACAAACTGATGTTCCCTCCCCACAAATCACAGTGGGCGAGTCGGTTGCGTATTCAGCTTGGTTGCGGCTTCCAACAGAAATCGATTCCAAAACAAGAAATGTCAGTTATACTTCTGATCAAATGAGTTACTCCCTTTTGTTTTAAATTGTTGATGCTGGCAAGTATAAGTTTACACTGACTGGCATCAACAATTTAAAATCGGATAGAGTATATACAAGATCTGATGACAATTACATGAGATTTCAATGTAACTTATTTTGTTTGCCCTCACAGGAATTTGTTGGTCAAGTTCTTGAAACAATTGAATTAGATGAAATTAGAGATGCTTTGGTTGGAATACCAGGGGTCAATGGGCTATCCACAGAGCAGCGGAAACGACTCACAATTGCAGCTGAGCTCGTATCCAACCCTTCAATCATATTTATGGATGAGCCAACGTCAGGTCTAGATGTAAAATGACTTACAGAAGTAAACGGAAGGAGTAGTAACCATAACAGATACTCTTTCTGTCCATTTAGTGGTGTTTGAAACTTCTATATTTTATCCACAAATAGTAATATTTAAGAGATGTGAATACAGTAAATAAGAAAATGGTTGGATGTTTATCCACAAATAGTAATATTTAAGAGATTTGAATACAGTAAATGAGGGGATAGTTGGATAAGTGAGAAACTTTTTACTCCCTCCATCCACGAAAAAGTGGCATCCTGTGGTTATAGCACGGGAATTAAAGAAGAGAAAAAAAGTAGAGAGGACATCGAAAATGAGAAAAGTAATAGAGGAGAGATACAGATAAACTATTGTACTACCTCTGTCCCGTAGAAATTTATTTCTAGTTTTTGTTGACTGAATTTTTGTAGATTCGATTAAATTAAAAAACCTAATATTTGTACTTTTAAATTCATCAAAAAAATTATATAACTTATATTATTAAATTAACTAAATTTAATAAAATCATTGGTCAAAGTCGTAGTCAATAAAACTTAAAAATAAACATAAATTGAGACGGAGGGAGTATTGAGCATTGAAAATACCACTCTTTTTTGGATAAATTTTGAATTCTAAAGTGACAAATTTAGGGTGGAAAATTATGTGTTAGAAATAAAGATATTATAATCTCTTCTTATCTTTTACTCCCTTTGTTCCAAATATAAGCATTTGTGAGATTTGTCGAAGTCAAATTTTCTCAATTTTGACAAATTATATCTAAAAATTTAAATAATTTTTAATATAAAGAGCTACATATTATAAAAGTTTGTTTCATAAAAAATTTAATAGCATAATCTATATATAATAAAACATTATTAATTTTTTATTATTAATAATCAAAGTTAAAATAATTTGATTTTAATTAAACTCAAAAATACTTATATATTTAAGGATTAATGAAGTAGTATTTTACATTGAGAAGCTTAAGAGAGTAGTAATCTTTCATTTTTTAATAAGCATATTTTCATGCAAAACAATAAATAAATCTGTAAAACCTAGAGAGTGGAGGTGGGTGACTCGAGACAGCATGCCTCTCAAATCAATATGAACAGCAGGCAAAGGTAGGGTAGCCGTCAGCATGGCATCTCACGTCATGTCTCCGGGCGGCGTAGGCCTATAGGAGACCCGAGTAAGGGTGCTTTGAATACTTACTGTTTATATAAATTGTTTTTATTCAAGTTGAATAAGACATGATTTGAAAAAAAATGTCTGACTTTACACCGTAAGTAATACTGTAGATACATCGTGCTATAATGTATAAGTCCGAGCCGCATGAGCCGTACTAAATGTTTTATAAGGTGTATATGAGATGAAAGTGCGTAAGTGAATGATACGTAAATTTATAAATGAAATTTATATTTTAAAAAATATTTATTAATTTATTTAACAACTTTACTGTAATAAAGGTGGTGAAAAATCTGCTCATGGGTAGACCCTGTAAGGTGCTCGTTGCACCCGTGTGTAGGGGTAGGCGTGGGCCTGGGGACTCGCTTACTGGGATGATGCCGTCTTTTTTTTTTCCATGAAGATCATTTCTAATTTTTCGGAAATTGTTTCTATTTTTACGGGAATTATATCTCAAGATCATTTCTATTTTTTGGGAAATTGTTTCTATTTTTACGGGAATTATATCTCTTATTTAATTTAATTAAATGAAATCTTCTATTTTTTCATGGACGCCAAGTTGATTGTCGTTTTAAGTGGACAACAAGTCGGTCGTTGTTTTATGGGGTGGACGATGAGGCAAACTAAAGGAGCTTAGACTTTGTCAGGAAAATAAACAAATCTTGTAATTTTAAATGAAGGAAACTAAATCTAAAAGAGGCAACAAACTATATAAGCGGACTCAGACTTTATACTGGAAACATATCTCCGCAAATGACCAGTAAATAAAGTTGATAAAGATCTGTCAAGATCGAGCCGCATAAAGTACCATCTGATCGAGATGAGGATTTCTCTGACACATATTCTCTCTGTTTTTTTATTGTTATCATCGTTAACATTTAAAATTAATTTTAACTATTTGTCTTATTAATTTTTTATGATTATTATATATTTTATTATAATTTACTTTATCATTAAAGTTATTTGAATCACATTTTATAATATTATACATTTGAATTAATTTTTGAATAAAAAAAATAATCAAAGTTGATGTTACGACGATAACAATTAAAGCACGGAGGGGGCAAGGGCTCTTTTGGCAGAGCTCTGTCAGCTTCTGATTCTTTGAATTCAATTTTGATTCTCTGATTTTGTAGCTGAAAATAATTTTCTTTATTCTTTAAAATAAACTTTTAGAATTAAGATAAATAATCAATTTACAGAATCAAATGAAGCTACTTTTTTCAGCTTCTAAGCCTTTAATTTATTTCATAAAATCATTTCGTAGAATCAAACAAAGCAAAAATTACTTTTTTTAAAACAGTATTTCACATAGCTTCTCTTTATGGTTTAGAATAAGAAATTGAGAGTTCTGCAAAAGGGGGCCTAACTCTTTCTCTCATCACCCGCCTACAACTAGTTAGCGCTCTGTTAGTGATGATTTCATGGCTATTGATGATTTTGTTTTCACACTAGGAAGGCATAGGCACGTGGATGGATAGAGATGAGGAGCTCTCTCGGGTTGGCTTCCATGGAATGGATCCTGAGTTGGAGAGAAAATAATAAAACAAATTATAATAAAATATATAATATTCATCAATTTTTTTAATAAAACGAATAGTCAAAGTTGATATCTAAAATCAAAGATGACAACATTTTAAAAACAGAGGGATTACATTTCTAACTATTGAATCCAAAACAAACGTACAAGATTTACTGTTATAGTATTGTCGAAGTCATAAGATTGGGATATCTAAATCCCAGCCCATTTGGACTCATTCCCACAAGAATGGCTGCTACAGGAATGCAACAAGAATTGAGGCCGGCATGACGGCCCAGCTATGAAGCGATGCCAGGAAGACGGGAGAAAGCCTAATCTGAACCCTACGCATCTGACCGCCAGGTGGGAACCGACTGCACCTCAGGTCGGAAGAGACATGTGCTACATCTCCCCGAGACCTGTGTGCTACATCTCCCTCGACTCAATCATAACTGACGAGCAACACTCTCACCGTCCGGTGCAACAAACCAAATATAATCTCTGTCACTGTCTGACATATTGATGTACATGACAGTTCAAAAGTTGCTCTTGTATCTCACTGTGCTTACACCTATCGCAGTAGCAGGATCAGAAATACCTACGCCATGTAACCTCAGTCTGGCTAGCCCTTTCTAAGGCCGCATCAGGGGCTCTTAAGAAGAGACGAGACACAAGAGGAGACACATATACACCACACGCAGGGAAGTAGGAGCGCACCAACTCCTCCTTCCTCCTCGCGCAAGAGTGCCTGTTCTCCTCCACGGTTGTATTACGTCCTTGAGTCTCATAAGACCAATACATCACCCCACTGCTGGATGTAGGGCACCTCGCTTGAACCAAGATAAAAACCTTGACTCTTTGTAAAATTAGGCCATCAGGGATGAAACTCGCACCCCAGATTTCTCCCCCTCCTAATCTAAATTCTATGTATTGGTGGTAGAAAACACCAACAGTTTGTGTGTCAGGTAGTAGGATCATCTCTGTGCGTGTTTCTTCTACGTATTCCTCGATGACTTCGCTCATCTTCATTGTAGGAGATAATGCCGTCTGCCACATGTGCTTTGGGAGTGTCATTCCACCATCGCCGTCGATGGTTGTTCACGGCGCATTCCCAAGACATCACACTGCAGTGCCGGGAAGCCTACTTCACCGAGAAAGCCCAGTGGTTAAAGACCACGCAGACAGATCTTGAGGAAGCCCGTCACACCTTGTGACAGGAGCAGCAGAGCTTCAGCGGCAATATAAGCCATGCACCAGCCGCCCGCCAGCGTCCGTGCTCACGGACGGACTGTTTTACGAACAGCTCATGGCCGATGGGACTCCGACTTTAGAACGCCGAAGCAAAGCCTCGCGACAGCAGCGGTCATCTTCAACGAGACCACAGATCCTGAGGGCCCCGCTCTCTGCGGCCTACATGCAATTACTATTGATAGTGCTATAACAAGAGCTTATGCACCATAGTTGAACTACGAGATGATCTCATTCTTAAATATATGTTTACCCTTCTTTGAAAATAGATTACTATCTAATAACTTAATTATGATTAAAAATATTGAAGAGGATCAAATAAAATATGTAGAAGGACTTGAGATGCACACGACCAGGAAGAGACATTCAAATCGAGAGGAGTTTCAATCCATCTCAGATTTGAGTCTTCCTTGTGTTTTAGAAGTAGCCTGCACTATAATGAATGTACTGATTGCATACGGACTCCATGTTCGACGTTCTAGATATATATTGAAAGCTAAGGAGATAACTTTTTCAATGGATCTAATCTCGTGTAAAAATACTTCCTATATCTTCAGTAATCACCAAACAATATGATGTTCAAAAACTGTCAGGTGCTGCGCCACCATCTTGGGACATTCGGCTATGTATTGTATTATGCCCATTAGGGTTCCATCCAAGGGGTCTTGCACATCCCTCCACCCTCTTTATATACAGTAGCCACCACACCATTGGGGTTTGTGTTTTACTTGTATTATTTTGTTTTCATACGGTTTCACTGTCAGTTCGTGAGACTCTAATTTGTGATCTTAATTCAAATTTCACATTTGTATTGCATTCTTTTTTGTTTTTCTTACATTTTTTTATTCGTAAGCAAAGACCAACCTTCTTGGTGGGGTCAACTAAGCAGTGCACGGTTGATACGCGTGCATCTGGTTCCAGATGCTTCAGAAGGGATACCGCTTGTCAGATCTTGTGACAATAGAATGGTCATCAATAAGTCTCCCTTTGAATCCAATAATCCGGATTGTGGATTGTTGGATTATAGAATTCGGATTCTACATTTTTAAAATCTCAACCGTTTGAATTGTGAGATTTTATCAGTTGTATTAGAGAATCTCGAATAATTCTAAATTCATGGGATTCTATAGGATTTTATAATCTTTTATAAACTCACCTGTTTAGATCCATATGAGATAATTTTTATCCGGATTCTTAGAATTCCATTGGATTCAAAGGGCACTTAAATCAACCGTCTCCCGCTACACGGACACCGAAATCCCTTGTGATCTAAGGTCTTGTTTGTTTGGGATTATAATCTACTAGATTATATAATTTAGAGATTATAATCTGCAGAAGTAAACAAATAGGACAGCTTATTTAATCTCAAAGACTAGATTATTATAATCTAATAAGCTACTTATGATGTGCTTATTTCAAATTATAATCTGCAAAAGATCTACTACCCATACTAAGTTTAAAATAACTATTAACCATCAGTATTTATTTTTAGATTATAATCTAGATTATATAATCTACTAGAGAAACAAACAGGGCCTAAACCTCAAAGATGGAAGTAGACCAACGGCGACAGAAGAACTGCATGCTTATTCCGGATAAGCAACAACGCGTGTCCAGAGCTCCAGATCACAATCACACCGAGAACCAATGACGAGATCCAGGGAACTATAATGATGAATCAAAACCCAATCACAGCACGAACTCAAGAACGAGAGAGTACCAGGCACCGGCAGAGGAATGAGGAATGATTCCATTACTGAATAATCTCTGTGGATACAAACTTAGAGCTAGAGCTAAAAGTTACTACTCCAACAAACTAAGCGTATGCTCTTCTCTAACTTCCCTGTACGGCAGCGTCAGCCTTTTTATCCTTGGTAACCGAGGCCAGCTGGCCGAATAAACAGCATGCTTAACACGGTAAACAGAGTTTAATAGTGAAAGGAAAACGGTAAAGAAAAATGGGCCGTCCACTCAAAATGGTATCAAGCGATCTCTGCCGTTCATCTTGGCGTCGAGCTTCGGCTTTGACATGACGTAAATAAGTTAGGAAGACGCCTCGATCAGGGCACAATTAAGAGCGTGATTAATGTACAATTAAGCCACGAGATCAACCATTCCAACATTTCAAGGTGCTGGGCGCCTTGGCCGAGTTCCTGAACGAGTTGGATCACCTGAAGGAAGAGGCTGGAGGAAATACTGCAAACAAAGAGAAACGCCATAACATGGTTGTGCACCCGATTGCAGCAAACACGCTGAAGAGGAAATGGGAGGAGTTCAGGAAATCTGATGAATCCAGGATCGAAGCTGCGAGGGTCTTCGTAGATCTCAGAGGCGTCCACAGGGACAGCAATTCAACAGTGAGCTCAGCTGCATGAAGCGAGGCTTAGGTGTAGCCTGCACTACTCCTGGATGTCCACCTACCAGATGCAGCGGCCGACAACCACGGGGCTGGCTACTCATTGTTCTCATACGGTTGTCATGGACTGCCTCACGCCGGACATGGAGGCGCTGTTGCAGGAGGCGCAACGGTACTGCCGATCAGGGCTGGAGAATAGCCAAACGAAGTGGAGCAACGGTACTGCCGATTCTGTCCGTGACCTTAGGCCTGAGCGCCGACCATGATCCAAAGGCGCTGCTGTTCATAGCCAAAGAATCCACCGGAACCAACTTTCTCACTCACCGAGAACCTCGACACCAAAGATCATGGAAGCCTTTGCCATCTACCTGGGCGGGCTCAAAAGCGTCATCGCCCCCCGACCTGAACATCACCATAAAACCCACGAACAAGGTAATAACCAAGAAAGAGTCGAGGGGCTACAAGAGCCACATCTCACAGGACGGTGTGTCCGTGTGGGCACTATTCACCGTCCGGCGCAATTGACGTCTACTGTTACTCGTCCGACAAACGGCAACGCAACATCATCTACGGCTGCGCGTCGAAGCACTGGCGCCAGGAAGGAGAATATTCGCATGAGTTGTTCGGCAGCACAAGATTGATTCCGACCAGGTTTCAAGCGACCTCAAATGATACAAGTTCACATGCATCAATCATAAACCAAATGACTACAATATATCAACAAGCATACGGAAGAAATATGAACATTCTATAGCTGATCATTAACAGTATATAGAAAATATGAAATCATAACAATATTTAGCAAATCTAAAATCATAAACTGTATTTGACAAATCTGAAAGTAAAAATAGCACGAGATCATGGCAAAAGTTTTGCAACAGCCTTCAAGCTGAGCTTTATTTTGTCGAAGAGTGGGAACTTGCCGCTTTGTAAACTTGGAAGCAAGAGTGTTGACACCCAAAAATTGCACGCTAAGAAGATCAGAAGTTCCGGTTTAATAAACCAAAAATGGTTTAAAATATCTAAATTCAGTCTCATAATGATTATTTCGCAAAAATTGTTTTCTAACATGTTTTCAGGATGTGTAAGATATTTTCGAAGAGTTTGGCTAAACTCTACTAAAGAAAGAAAGAAGTACTTAAAAAGACATAAAGATGAAGCCAAATTCATGATTTGAAGGTTAAAAAATATAGCCCTTGTTGAGACAATCAAAATGGATATATAGATCACCTAAATCAGAGCCCGGACGAAAAAATTACGGTCTTAATAAAAATGGCTACGACAAGGTTAGAGACTCCATCTTGATCCGGCACACCTTTTTCTAGAACCGAATTTTATGCCACCGGAGTGTTGGCCCGAGGCTCTGATTTCGACATCAACGTATTTTTTTTACGACTCCGCTGGGGAAGAAAGTTCGAGTCGATCTAAAACTGAATTCATCTGCTCCAACCATAGGCTCCAACAACGAGATCGACAAAGAAAACATCATCGCCACGACTTTTGAAAATCTTGGAGAGAAAGATCGCAAAGCCTTTAAAGCCCACATCAAAGAACGACAACTCTATGTCTCATGCTTTTGAAAGACAAGGACGGGCATCATCAGGATCGAAGAACCGAAGCTTCCCGTCTACTTAAAAAAACCCAAGCAAGTCTGGAGGAAATACTGTACATAATTCAAGAGAAAACCCGTAACATGGTTGTGCATAAAGATTGCAGCAAACACGCTTAAGTGGAAGTGGGAGTTCTGATGAATCCTGTATCGAAGCCGTGAGGGTCTTCGTAGGTCTCGAAGGCATCAACAGGGACATCAATTCAATGGCGTGAGCTTAGGTGTAACCGTGTAGGCTGCATCTACTCCTGGATGTCATGGACTTCCTCATGCTGTAGATGGAGACTGTTGCAGCAGGTGCAAAAGAAGCTCCACGAGGACCACAGCACGCACCCGGCGCCACCGGGGAAGGAGACGGGGGAACCTGATCACCCGCCGACCGCAACTGCAAGCTGGCTTTCCAGCTCTTGGACGGGACCGAAGAGCGGTTCCAGCAGTGGTGCAAGCTGGACCGCGAGGTGCCGCCGCCGTTCCAGCCATTGTCGGAGCAGGAAGGCGTTGAGTATACTTGGTACACTTTGTGCACATCGGACGAGCAAGGCAGCACGATGTATACTTCGTAAGTACACAACCACCAACAACCATACATGTTACACGGAATCGGAATCGGTTGTAATAACCAGTCTCTTGGCGATGGATGCAGGCCGCCGTGCACGCAATCAACCAGTGGCGATGCATGAGGCGCCACCTGGAAGCCATAAGAAACAGCAGAACTCGCAGAGTCCAACGCGCCATGAATCCTTGAGCAAGATTTACCATCACACCATATAGAAACAACTAAAGATATTATCATCTATGTACAACAGATGCCTATGAACTGCAAACATTAAGCTATGCGTACAATGTTCCTGTTAATTTCGTTGCATTTTTTATTTCATCCTGAAATATATGTTCATCTACCCTGGAATCACTTAGCACCTTTCTGTGTGTAGAGAAGTAACCGGCATCCATCAGCCACTGCCACAGCACCTGATTTACCATCAACGGCAATACAAGAGACTCGTCCACCTGATTGCACAATTAAAAGATTAGTGAAGTGAACCATTCTAACAACTGATTGGAAACTTGAGGGCTCCAATTGCCCAGCAGATAAATTAGCACTGGCTTCACAGTTGACAACACCATAAGAGGTTCCATTATGTATGTGGAATCATAAAAGGTTGATATAAAAGTAAATATATAAGCAGTTCACATAGATGAATTGATCACTCAAGAATCAAGATTAAACAGTAAAAACCATCGCATCATCTTACTAGAAGACAGAAGGATGGGCGTGTCACTTACCGTTGATGCACTGTGTACTAGCAAGTTTTCTGCCAGTAGTCAATTCCCACATATACAGCATTCCACCATATGTTCCAGCAAAACCATAGTTACCAGAGGTATCTACAGCTGTAACTCTGAAAAGAACAATATATATCAGCTGAGAAACTAAATACTATTCATGCTGTGCCTTTGAACATGTAAAAATGGGACCTGAGATAAAAAATAATAATGGAGTAATGGTTCAGTAACATTCTGGTTTTCCTGTATTCCTAAGCTCGTTTCAGACACTAGTTTCCTCAAATAGAACTTTTTTTTTTTGAAATTCAAATAAACTATTGATGTAAGTCTGTAATGTTAACACTAGCCCTTGCAAACCAAGTTCCATTCTCAGTCTCCATGTATACTGAACTGCGATCAAGCAGGCAGAATGAGGTAGCAGACAAGTGAATAGTGATTGTGAATAATCAGGTTGTATCTTCTTAATGATACACAGCTCTCCTGTGTGTTCCAGGGAAACAAAAGAATAATCGGGCTGTCAGTGATGATTTGAATGGCCAGATTTTCTGCCCACATCTGCTTGGACAAGGCGACCTGTTATGAAGCCTGCTGAATATGAGTAGTGGTAGCTAAAACCAAGAATGACCTTGTGAGAACACCTATTCATTTCAGCTGGGTTGATAACATTCTGTGTCAACCTATTGTTCCGTGACAGGCAACTTTAATATGTATTCTCTATTTATGGCAAAAGCATAGGTACACTTTGTTGTGAATTTCACACAAAATATGATAATCTGATCCTTACTCTGTGTAAGTCATTTGAAATATAGGACAGAATGGAAAGAAAAAACTGAAACTGTTATTACAAGCATAGTAATCAGTTTATATCACCAATAGCAGAACCAAATGTCCTGAAACTCTAGATCGTATTGGCCTTTATTCAAGTCCACAAAAAGGAATGGAATCAACAGAGTATAAGTGAGAATACCTTGAATCCAAGACATTTCCCATAAAGATTCTCTTCTTTGCCAGCAGAGCTAGCCTCCAGCGTGCATTGTGTTCCTTTGTTTGAAGATCATGTTGATACTCAGCTACTGAAGCAGAAGAAACCAGAACCCAAATAGCTATATCTTCTCTTTTTGCGATCAGAAAAGACTCCTGGTCATATTCTCTGCACATGTCACCAATTGTGATCTCCTGCAGCCTTTGCTCTATGTCATCAATCGGAGCATAAACTATGTCTTTTTGCAAACTACAGAAGCTAATTGGCAAAATCTGGAAGACAATTTTCCCTGGTGCTGCAAAAGTTGCTAATAATGTCCTTCTGTAGATGTCCCTAAGAAAAAATATTTAATTTATCAAAATTGTAATTGTTATAAAAGTACAAAAAGAGCAAATATCATCACGCTCAATTTTAGCTTGTGCAACAGGCAATATGGAATACCAATCATTTGGTAAACTTTTTTACTAAGCATAAGTTGAGCAAAATCTAGACCTCACCTATAATACAAACGCCACAATGCACTGCCCATTGGGATTTCAATACACCCATAATATTTTAATTAATGTGTGGACCTGAAATGCAACAGGGGAGCCCTCGTGCAGCTGTAAAGCTGTTGCCTTGTGACCACGAGGTACTAGGTTCGAGTCCTCGAATCAACCTCTTGCAGAAATGAAAGGAAAGATTGCGTACAAAAGACCCAAGTAGTCGGACCCTTCCTCGGACCTAGGGGTGTAAAAAGGTGCACCTAAGGTTACCTGACCCTCTTTAGTTCAAGAATTGAACTACTTTAAAGTAGGGGACAATTTTGAAGCTTAGTTCCTTTTTTTGAACTAGGTAGAGGATTAGAGGTTACCCTAGGGATCAAACTTTCTCACCCCTACTCGGACCCTGTGTAAGCAAGAGCTACGTGCACCGGGCTGCCCTTTTTCTTATGGAACTGAAATGTGGGTTAACTATTTTATATAAAGCTAGATGCTCCAGTTTGAAGTCAAGTAAACTACATATTTTGCAAAAGAGGACTAAACAAGCATATGGATACAACTGAAATGCAGCACTAAAGAAGAATAAATTAATCAAT
Organism: Zoysia pacifica; assembly: GCA_001602315.1. Lineage (NCBI taxonomy): Eukaryota > Viridiplantae > Streptophyta > Magnoliopsida > Poales > Poaceae > Zoysia > Zoysia pacifica. Next base: position 51,962 of record BCLH01000324.1, on the reverse strand, counting down.
TGATCTATTGCCTAACAAACAGCTCTCCTGCGAATTCGATAAAATATTAAAATCTATTGCCTAACAAAGGGAATTACAAAATGTGAATAGCAAAACTTCTACATAACTAGAACTGGCCTGCCATCCTTCTGCACCACACATTACCTGAGTTGACAAACTAGCAAAACTTACCATAGACAAAAGCCTCCAGAGCCATCATGACCAATAATGAGAGAACTGCTTGTCGATATTTTTCTAAGCTCCAGTATTGAAGGACCTGCATGACCCAAGCTAGGGATCACATAGTCCTCAGATGTTCTGCTGTCAACAGAAGAAAATTAGAAAAAAATGGCATATATCAAGAGTTGGTACAAATATCTAAATCATATATAAAATAAATTCTGGTAATAAATGCTATTCTGTATGTTATATCTTGCAAAAGGTAATGCTGTGAAAATAACATATGTTTAAAAAGATCTTAATCTGAAAAAGTTCATCTAAAAATGTGTTTGTTAGCTAAACTAAACGCACCCACAAAGAAAAAAGACAAATAAGCCTTTGGAACAGAAAGTTTGCACAGAATTTTCTCTTCATTGACTTTCTGGTTTTATAGTTACACACCATATTTGGAATATTAAAAGTTACCTTTCTAAATTTGGAACAGAAATAGATCAAAAGAAAATTCATGAAAGAGATCCATCATTATCTGTCATAGACCTCGTGAACATGACAGGACTGGGAATAAACAGGATAGTTGTGGGAAACCGGAAGTCGCTACCCTGGACGTCTGTAGCTGGAGAAGATGTGGTCAGCTCACAGCAATTCAGAGGGAAATAGGAATTATTCTGCTTTCTTTTATTGATAATTGCCTCACCTTTTCATGAACTATAAGGGTAGGCACTAAGAAACTTCCTACCAATTTAGAAATAATCAAACAAACTGAAAATATAAAACTACATAAAAACAAATGAACTGCAGCTCCAACACCACAACTTTCTTGTTGCACCGGCTGTATTACAATCCCCTAAGAAATTATTAGATAGATTACACCATCGAATGAACTGGGATGCGAGCTGATCTAGCTAATTTGCTACATTTACAGCAGAGCACCACCTATTCAATGTTTTAATGTGAAAAGTTCACTATTACTAGACCAGGAAAAATTAGGTGCTAGGCGTTAAGCGAGCGGTAACTTTCAGTCTAGAGCTTAGGCATGCTTAAGCGTTTCTTACTGTAGCAAAGATAATGTTTATAATTATAAAATTACGTAAGAATTACCTTCTAAATGAACCTGATATTCTACATAGCTGTGGCCTTTAGTTAAGAAAAGGCCCAATAGCCCAATGTAGTCCTAAAGACCCAAGGCCCACCACTCACTTTAACCTTAGAATATAAACAGCTCTCCTCCAGGACCAGGCAGCAGCCGCCTCCCTGCCCTCTCTATCTCTCTCTCTCTCTCTCTCTCTCTCTCTCTCTCTCTCTCTGCAGCTCCACAGGGAGCTCAGGTCCACCACTCGGCAGTCTCTTTCCTTCCTCCCATGGCTGGCATAGCAAATCTGGAGCACAGCAACGTGAGGGTCCAGCTCAGATCCGGCAGGGCAGCCTCTGCAAAACAGCGGCGGCAAATCTTGGGTATGGAGGGGCGGCGGCGCGACCACAGCAGTGCGGCGGCGGCGTGACCTCCACCTAGTGGACGAGTACACCGCGAAGCGAAGCAGGAGGCCCCCGCTCAGCGCTAAAGCACGCCTAAGCGAGCACTTTGTTACGCTTTTTTTTTCACGGTTACTAGATAAGTTCTGTACTTGAGGTGGTAAATTTCGGACTGGAAACAGATATGTACCTCCATCCAGTGTCCATCTTCCAGATATGCAAGTTTCTGCTGTCTTCAGCAGCTATGATGTAATTTGGTTCACATATCAAAATGCACAAGACTGCCCCATAAGGCATCAATTTGGTAATGAGTGAAACATAACCAAAGTTGACAGATACGATTTTCAAAGAATTATCCTCAGTTTGGTGCGATTTGCACACACAGCACAAACAATATAAATTTTGCATCCTGTAAAAAAGCATATTTAGTTAGTAACAAGGTAAGAGATACCTCCAACATTTTCCTGCATGCAACTAAGTGATTAAGATTACGACCTGCAAAAAGGTATTCCAATACTGCTCATCAGGACCAGAAACCTGCCATCAGGTGTAAACTGCAAACCTGACCGTCCAAAGGTAAACTGAAAAAGAACAGAGTCCATCAAATGAAAATAACATTCATTCACAAATAAAGATGTAGTCACAAAAAGGTCTTACGTTTCCTGTACAAGGCTGCTCCAAGGAGGGTAGCAGAAGGGGAGTGTGACCAACAAAACAAGGTGATGTGTCTTGCTGGTCTTTAAGAGTGATAGTATAAATATAAAGAAATCTTTGGCAACTCTTTAGAAAGCCACAGAGAACACAAATTTGTAAGTTACTATGATTTTTGGTGTTAAACATGATAGACAAGACAGGTGTTGGGTGCAGGTAGCATCCCACAAATTCAAGTCGATGATCTGACCCAGTAGAAAAGTCACGATCATGTTGGTTGAAAGAAACATTTTGTTCACCCTGTGGAGGTTTCTGCTCAGAATCATTGCTTTCGCGTGTGACAGACATCATGGTAGTTTCATTACCATAACTACATTGAGCTTGTGCACATAGATCGACCAATCCATTGCCAATGTTCTTGTGGCAGAACATATCCAAGGAAACTGACAAATCATCCTTCATTCCATTAGTAGGGTCCTTAAAATTCTGCTCAACTTGCATTTGTTCAGCCATTTTGCCACACTGATTGTAGTTTTCAGGGTACATAGATTCATCCTCACCAAACTCTTCCTCTAAGAAAGCAGCAAACGAGTCAGACAAAATATACTGCCCTTTTTCATGATCATATACCACGTCAGGAGTTTTTGTGCTATTGTGTACAGATACCTGACACTCAACAGGTTCAACATGACCGTCGATTTTCCTGTCGAGAACCTTTGAGTTCTCATTAGGTTCAGTAGAGCATGCAACTTCAGACACATGATGGTGAATAACCCCTGATTTGGATGTATTATCACCCCAAATATGTGCATCCTCCTCAAAACTATCTTCAACATCTTTTGTCTTATCTAATTTAACTACAGATTCATCCCTTGAGTGCTCACTATGTTCTATAGAGCATGCCTCATCTGGCACATGATGGTTATCACCCAAAATACATGCATCCTCCTTAAAACTATCTTCTTTCACTTCCTCCAATTTGACTACAGACTCATCCTTTGAGTGCTCATTAGGTTTTCTAGAGCATGCATCATCAGACACATGATGGTGAACATCACTGGATTTCGATGTAGTATCATCCAATATATGTGCATTATCCTCAAAACTATCTTCAACAATCATCTCATATAACTTAACTGCAGACTCATCCTTGGTGTAGTCATCATCAGCGCAGCCATCTTTAACCATATCAAAAAGGGTTCTCCCATGCAAAAATGTTTCAGAACTGTTTATATTTGTTCCTTCGTCAATAATTGTAGGGACAGTTACACCTGTTCAAGAGAATTACTCGTTCATAGTCATATCTATCTTACATGGGGAACAAATGTAGTTGAAATTCAAGCTCTCTTTCTCATAGGCTGCTTACTAGATCATAGAAATTTACCCTCCCAAGAGGAAAGGAACATCAGATTATGAAGTGAATAAAATTTTGATAAAAAAATATAATTCCACAGGAACCGAAAATTTACCTTTGCAACAATCATCAGAGGGTTTGTGATCTACAGTGAAACAATCATCAGAGGGTTGGTGAACTGAAGCTGTTCTCACTGAACCAGTAAAGTTTTTATTCATTTGTTGCTTGGATTTCTTCTTTTTCTTCCGCTTACTTTTCTTGAGGAAAGGAATTGCTTGGGGAAACAAAAAGGACATCATAAAAGTTGCTGCTTCCCTCTCAGCTGCTTCCAGATCATACATCTCAGAGCTCAGATAAGAGCCAGAAGATGAGTCAACTTGTTGAGATGAACTTTGGGAAGGCTCTCCCAAACTATCAATGGAAGTGCGTTTCGAAAAGTCAGGGCCTTCGCCACATCTTGAACCAGACCCATCTACCTGGGACATCACAAAATCAAAAAGTTATTTTTGAATAATGACTTTTCAACTCAGAAGTAGTTTCGACCGAATTTCAGCGACATTTGCCGAATTTCAGTTCAATCATTCCAGTTTCAGTTTTATCAGTTGAACCTGCCAAAAAGTTTACGACTTTTTTACTAAATTCGTTTATGTTAGCCACTTTTAGGACATTTGTATCCTGATTTTCAGTCTAGTATTCTTACATTACCCCCCTCATATTTTTTAGATTCGAAATACCTTTTCCTGTGGAAGTAGCAATGTGGCACCGACTACGTGGTAAAAGTTGTAGAGATGAGTATGGTTGACCAGCAAATAAGATAAGGTTCAGTTTTACAAATTGCACGATATAAATATTATTTAACATCCTCACTGTGGTGCAGATTAATTTATTTAACAGCGATAAAAATATACTCCCTCTGTTTCAAATTAGTTGTCATTCTAGCTTTGGGCACAAGAATTAAGGAGAGATAAAAAGGTTGGATGTGCTGAAAACGAGGAGAGAGATAGAGATAGAGATGTATTGGGAATAGAAAAAGGTGCATTGGGAAGCGAGGATGACAAGTAAAATGGGAAAACTTGAAGAGGCTAGGATGACAAGTAATTTGGGATGGAGGGAGTAGTTTCTTCATAACAATGGCATAAACAATAGAAACATGCAAGCAATAAGATGATGCAAGTTTCACCCAAGCAAACAGAGATATGCAAGCTGTAAGAAGGATTTTGAATTATATTGCCCACCCTTCCTCAAAAGCTAAGTTTTTGGGTGAGTTGGTGCATGTAATAACTCAATAAAGGATATAACAGCTACCAGCAATGAGTACACCCATATTCTTCATGGAAAAATAAAATGCCAAATATAAAATCAGTCAAGGAAAAAAAAACTATGTAAATCATCAAGGAAATAAATCAGAGCAACAGATCAGCGCTGCATGAGTGGTGATTTATCCCTAAAAGAAAATATATGGACCCTTAATACAGTAGAATATGAATTAATGAAAAGCTATAAAGAAGCGCATAATGTCTCAAATGAATTAGTTAATATATAGCAATAAAAAATGTGTTAGAGCACATAAGGTAACAGACGACAATTCCCTTTGTGGATATGTTATCGAAATACCTACCCACAGGAAGTTCTGATGTAACATCTGTTAGAGCATGGAGACATCTGATAACAATCAACTACAGGCCAAGGGAAGTTTATGGTAGTTCACTGATGAAAATACTGGGCGACTTAGAACACAAACTAAACTTCAATGAGAAAGAGGGGGTTACTAAAGAAGAGCTCAGCTTACTTCATTTGCATTTCCTTGAGCAGATTCACTACTGTTAGCAATGAAAGGAAATGTGTCCTGAAAGTGGACCCTTTTAGCAACACTTTCCATCTGTCTTGGCTCAATAATTCTTTTAGCAATTCTACTTGTCTCGTCCAAGGAAACATGCATACCTTCAACATTACAAACATCAGTTGTATCTTTATTCAAAGATGGTGAGGTATTATCAGCATCCACTGGACAAGGCAATTTTTGCACAACTACTCCAGTTGCATCTACAATAAGCTCCCGAAGCAACCTCTGGACAGATGCATTTTTGAACCCAAAAAGCTGCACAAGGCAATAGCAAAACAGAAACATTATCATAATCATCAAATGTGTCTGTTAGAAATTATTTTGGTATATTCCTATCGATAGATAGATGGGAGTGCTTGGGTGTGTCAAGGGGTTCCTACCTTTCATTGTAATATATTCATCTTCTTAATGAAATGAGGCTCAGCTCTCCTGCGCGTTTCAGAGGAAAAAAATTTTGTATCCTAGCAGAACAAAAAATATCTAGACGCGATGATCTAATTAGTGTATGTTACAGTGCCTGGAAACATTGGTTACTGATTGCTTGATAGATTTGTTCAAGGTTTTGTATGCTCATTCCCTCCCTTATTTTTGGGTGCTTTACTAAGCAAGATACACATGCCCATACGCTAGACATGCTAGGGAAGCCAAACATTTCATTTTCCAAATGCACAAGGTACAAAAGGACTCCATCCAGGATTGCAATTTTACAATAAGATGAACAGAATCAACCATATGTAGAATATTTATGTTATCAAGTCAATGTAAAAGTAGTCAGAATAATGTAATATAACCATTTTAATGTAACATGGTATACAAATTAATATAGGCATCAAAGGTCAGAACATGCCTCGGCACCATCAATCTTCTGAGGGAAGCTCCTCCTCTGGCAGTTCCTGACTTTAGCCCCAGACTTTTTCTGTAAGTTCTTCCATGCAATATCGGGCGTCGGTCCAGTTGCTGAGTCTCCTTCGCTGGATGTGACCTGCAAATGGAGAACATCAGAGCATCACTTTTTGTTCTATACAGAATCAAGCCAATTCAGGTGCGGAAGTAGGCTCCTCACAAGGAATACAGGACCCCTGGACCCCTCTTGAATCTCCATGGTGTAAGATATCCCGGGGAAATGGCGTACAGTGTGGTAACCCACCGGATAGGGGTAACGATCTTTGCCCTAGGATAGGTAGTAAGGGAAGATATATCAAGAGTTAGCTTGGCAAGGAATACGAGAAATCAAGGTGGTAATGAGGCGGGTCAGGTAGTACCGACAGCAACAACGGCGTTGGCGTGCGAGAGAACATTCACAAAATTGGTAGAGCAAGGAGGAGAAACAACACAGGCGAAGGGACCTTACCCTGGAGCAGCTCCAGTACTTGCGCTCCCATTCCCCGCCTTGGTAGAGCGCCCCCGCCGACACGATCTCGATGACGCGGTCACCGTCCGTAACCTCCGCCGCCGTCTCCATCCCCAACCCCACGTTACGCTGGGGCGTCGCGCGTAGGAGAGCCGGTGGCCTGGATGAGCAGGGGCTAGCGGCGGCGGCGCGAGGGACGCGAGATTCGTGTGGAAGGATCGCCGGCGGCTAGGGATGGACGGCTGCCAGTAGCGGGGAAGGGGAAGGGAGGCGGTGGCGCGCGCGGGAGGAAATTGGGATTTTGCCGCTCTCCCAGTCCAAAGACTAAGGAGATTTTTCAATTCTTTATCACTAAATAGGTTAACTTTTCAATTCTTATTATTTAATTCATAAACTTTTTAATTTTACTAATAAATACATTTTTCACTTCAGAAACATATCATTTCTTTAAAATTTTAACATTTTTATTGTGTTATATAATATTATTATATTGTGTAATAATGCAATATATTTATTATATTATGTTTATTATACTATTAGCATCATTAAGCTCAAATTTTATTTATTTTAATAGAATATAAAATAGTGAAAATAATTAAAACTTTGAAAAAATAGTATGTTTTAAAATAAAAATGTATTTAGTGATAAAAATTATAAAGCTTACGAATTAAATGATAAAAATTGAAATGTTAACTTATTTAGTGGTAAAAATCGAAAATTCTCATGCTCCAAGCGGTGGCGCGTGGTTCTTTTCCCGCATTTTAGTGTCTACAGTACAAACTCTGTTCGGCTCCATTATTTTTTTGACGTTTTGTATATATTTCGGGTTAAACATTAGAAATTTAATTATAAATAATTTTAAAATATAAAAATTATATGAATAAATTTTGTCTTTAAAATTTTTTTCATAAAAATATACATATGTCTTATTAAATAAAAATTATGAAGAAAATAAAAATAAAAATTGCATTTTAAAAATCATGTCATTGTCTAAAATATCAAGAAATATGGAACCGAAATAAATATACAAAATTGAGAGTTTTTTTTTCATGCTTCGCATCAGGATTGCCTATCGTGCTGCTCAGTCACTGTCGGGTTGGTCTCGGGCCGGCCTATCAGCGACATGGCAATATCGGGCAGTGGGCAAGGGAGCCGCTTCCCATGCTTGTGCCCCTTTTGAATTTCATAAAAAATCAATTCACTTTCACAATAAAAGCCTTACGTCTCTATAAATACATAGGAGCAAAACCACAAGGGTGTTGGGCCGTGTTTTAATTCTAGGACCCATTTCTAATGGACTCTAAAATGATACACGAGCCGATGGCTAATAAGTTTGTTGGTGGCACAGTATTATTATAGATTATGAACATCAAATTATTTTGATAATTTTCATTAACTCGTGTAGAATAGGTTTCATTTGAAATGTTATCTTTTAGCCATATATAGAACACCCAAAACAGAGTCTAGATGCAATTTGTGAGGCGATTTTAGTGTCTTGCATCCTAGTAAATTTTAGATGTATAATTGTTTTTACGATTTTCGTACAAGCTTTTCAACTTTCAACCATATGTGCAAGCTCAGCAACTATATGTACTTATTATAACATTCAAAACTAGGATGGCAGTTTACCCATGGGTGCGGGCACCCGACGGCTATGAGCGTGGGTGATGTTTTTCATCCATGAGTCTCACCCGCACCCAACTCACACAAGCACGGTGCAGGCAAGGGTTTTATATTTTAACCGGGGGTGATCCGATGGGCATATGTAATTTTAGGCTATGTTCAAATTATCTATATTATCAATATTTCTATTATTGTTTAAAGAACTATTGCTTTGTATTTTGTTGTCAAACTATAATGTATGTGGTCGCGTGCACTTTGTATCTGTAATGAGATTAATAATGAGACCTATGTGGGCATTTGAATATTTATTATTTTAATTATTATTTTCGTGTAAGTGCATTACTTTATTGTAAATTTTGTCATACCTGATAGGCATCCGAGACCCACCCGCGGATGCGAGTGCGGATCTCGTTTTCCACCCGTGACCTCTCTCGTCGCAGGTGGTTTTTTTCTCCATCCGCCCGACACCTGCCTCATTGCCATCCTGAATTATAATGTTGATTACTCTTAGAATTCGAGTCCAAAACTCTGACCACTTGATTCAGACGCCATTTAGCTCTTCTTGTCTCTTTTAAAATCCTCTATTATTATGTAGCAATTTATTATCAAAATTATATAAAATAAGTCTATAGGCCGTAGGAAGGAGCCCCTCTGAGTGATTACCAGACACCTGCTCTAATAATTCAGCCATAGTACATAGCAATTGAAGTACTGTAATGACCGGGTTTTCTTACCTTTCGATAAGACCCGATTTTATGTGCCTTCGGCAATCCTAAGAGGTTGACAATATGTTTATCACAAGTGATCAATCAAAAACTATAACGGAGTGAGTAAACAAAAATAAGATAAATTAATTCAACGAGATCATCTATAAAAACTTACCGGACTTCTTAAAGCAGAACAAAACTATCGAGAATCGAAAAACTGAAACAGCAGCGGAAGCAATGGGCGAGAGCAAACACCAAGACGAACCACTACCTCCACAGACAACTCGAGTACAAGAGCGAACCTCAAACCACAGCCAGAAGATAGACAAGAATGATCTTCTAGCTGACCTCTGAAAAATAAAGGTGTCAAATGCCGTGAGTACGTGAATACTCAGCAAACCGCGCACTACCTATCAACAATATATGTATGCAAATGATAGTTTCAAGGATAAAAGCTGGCTCAAGTACTAAATGCAAGTTCAAAACATTTTATTTTAAAAATGCAAGAATTTTTATTTGAAAACAGTCCAAATTTATTATCTTGCCCCGCAGGGATCTCTGTTATCTCAAACGGGGGTTTATTTTAAATGCCGGTGTAATCTCCACACCTAACCACAGCTCAAAGGTCCAAAACATTTTAAAACAGAAGTAGAGGGAAGAAAACAAAACTACTCAACGAGAAGCACAACTCAGGGGGGTGTCCTTTAAAAAGGACGTGGCAATGCGCATTAACTGTAACTCTGCAGAGTTTATGCACCTGGTCCCACGAGAAGTGGCATCATATCAAGGACTGCGGCTGCAGCCCTCGATATAGTAACCATACAAGACCCATTCACAAGCTTTAACTAGCGCTAACTGTCCTCCAGGATAGGAATCTCAAGTGCCTACGCAATCAAGTTCTGAAGCTGTGAGGAGCCTATCATTGATCAGGTGAGGTATTTCAATCTCATGTAGGGGAGTCATAGCTCTACACCACACTAACACTTCACCGCTAACCCACGGGTAGACATCCAGTCTTGGCAAGCTAAAATCAAGCCACTGCCCATACAGGGTAACGTGGTATGTATGGTTGTCGATTGAGCGTACAAGGCTCGAAGGACTCGGTTCTTAATTGCCGGGGCAGACTATCTCTCCAACCTCAACACCAACAAACCTCTCGAAAGGTCCAAAAGCTGTAACCTCAGATATACCCGCAACTGGTACGTCAATAGAGACTTCTCAAGAGTCCTCCAGCACCTCATACTCCTACCTGCCCCCGCTAAATAGTTTGTATAGAGTTATTTACAAAACACACACATTTGAATCACAGTTCAAAAGCATTTAACACAAATTCAATTTTTATAGTGATAAGGTGTGAAGCATAGTGAATAAATATAACTAAGCATGGCTAAGCATAAAAATAAAGTAATAGTACTAAAGTAGTCCTAGGGCTCATAATATGTGGAACGATAAATAGGCACCGCTTGAAAATGTTGCTAGCACATTTTAAAATAGTTGACATGCAAATTATGGTTTCAAACATGCAGTTTAAAAGCTAGGATCAAAATTGGTCAAGGAGCGCGGCTTGCCTTGTGAGTCGAGATCCCATTCAGAATCTAGGTCCTCGTGCAGAACAACCTTCAAGAACTCGGCAACATCTCCAGCTGGACAAACAGCACAAAAAATAGGTGAGAAACTGAAAAGAACGATTCAACAACTACAAGAACGGACTCTACGAACAGATACACAAATCAGATAAGAATGAACTCCAAGACATGATCTCATGATCATTTTTCGGGGAAAAGACACGGATTGGGTCGAACGTGTGAGAATCGGGGTTCAGACACGGTAGGCGGCACGTGTCCAAGAATCTAGTCACACGTTGGCCCGAACATGAAAAAAACTGAGGCACGAACACAGTCACAGCCACGTGACCACAAGCTGGGTCATAGCCGGACCGTGGACACGTATCCAAAGGCTTGGACACGGTGCCTGCCACGTGACCCACAGAATGGTCACCGGCTGCGCGACTAGAGAATGAACTGGACCCACACGAGCTACGGATCGGCCTAACCAACAGAAAAAGAAACAAAAGGACAGAAGTGCTCACCAAAACTTGAGCCAAGGTTGAAGCAAGACCACAGGAATGATGACCGAAGGCGAAAACGACGCCGGAACTCGACATGACCAGACGATTCCAAACTTGAGTTCGGTCACAACCGACTCCGCTTGACCTTGGCCTAGAGCTGAAAGAATTTCTGCACACAACGGTAAACTTAGACTTTAGCTCCAACTCGTAGGCACGAGTTATGAACTTTGCTAAGCGACTGGAAAGGTGAAGGAACAAGAGAACATAGCTCACCACAGCTTGGTTCAACGAGGAGCCGACGGCGTCGATGGCATAGGAAGCTATCCGATGAAACAATCGATGAGCTACCCCAGGTACGACAACATGGATGGTTGAACCTGCACTCGAAGTGCCTGTAACGACCGGGATTTTCCTTACCTTTTGATAAGTCCCGATCTTCCGTGACTTTGCCAATCCTAGGAGTTTGACAAGCACGATATCACAAGCGATCAATCAAGAAACCATAACAGAAATATTAAACAAGAAATACGAATAGAAAAATAGCAGGTCAAAGTGAAATTATTAGAATAAAATTCCCCAAAGGGTCCATCGGCATGCAGGCCGGAAACATCTCAGAGCAGATATATCTCTATCGTGAATCCAACAAAAGCAACAGCGGAAGCATCAACATGGCAGCGGTAGCGAAACCCTTCCACACAGGCTAGCTTGAGCGCAGGAGCGGACGTTATGGACCGTCAGAGACATAGTCGAAGTCGAAGCTGAGAGTATCCTCTGAAAACAACAAATTAGAAAGCCGTGAGTACGAATACTCAGCAAACCGCGTACTATCTAACAACAATGTATGCATGCAAATGATTTCAAGGGTAAAGGCATGGCTCAAGTGCTAAATGCAAGTTTAAAACATTTTATCTTATTTAAAGTATGCAAGAAAGCTTTATTTTTAAACTTGTCAAATTTTATTATCTTGCCCCGCAGAGATCTCCGTTATCTCGGACAGGGGTTCATTTTAGTGTCGATGTAAACTCCACACTCGGCCACAGCTCAAAGGCCGGAGTCAAAAACATTCTGAAAAAGGAGAGAAGGAAGAAAAACAAAACTACTCAACGAGGAGCACAACTCAGGGGGTGTCCTTCCAAAAGGACGTGGCAATACGCATCGACTAAAACTCTGCAGAGGTTATGCACCTGGACTCACGAGAAGCGTCATCGGGAACTACCGTCGTAGTCTCGACGAACACATAAGACCCGTCCAAAAGCTTTAACTGGCGTCATCCGTCCTCCAGGATAGGGATCCCAAAAGCCTACGTAATCGGGTCCTGGAGCTATAAAGAGCCTACCACTGATTAGGTGGGGTATCTCGATCTCATATAGAGAGTTAGAGCTCTACACCACACTAACACAACACCGTCAACCCACGGGTAAACAATCAGTCTCGGCGAGCTTCAAGATTAAGCCAACTATACATACAGGGTAACGTGGTGTGCATGGTTGTAAACTGAGCGTACAAAGCTCGAAGGACTCGGTCCTTAATTGTCGGGGCAGGCACCATCTCTAACCCCAACGCTAACAACAAGTCTCACGGAAAGATCCCCAGCCCAAATCTTCCCGTTGTACCCGCAACAGGTACGCCCACAGGGACTTTCCAAAAGTCTCTCAGCTCCTCGTACTCCAACCTGCCCCCGCTAAATAGTTATGTATAGTTATTTGCAATACTCACACATTTGAAGCACAGTTCAAAAGCATTTAACACAAATTTTATTTTATAGTGATAGGTGTGAGATGAAAATAAATGCGACTAAGCATAGTTAAGCATAAAAGTAAAATAAATATACTAAAGCAATCCTAGGGTTAATATTTGTGGAACAGTAAATAGGCATGGCTTAAAAATGTTGCTAGCACATTTTAAAATAGTTGGCATGTAAATTAGGGTTGCAAACAAAACATGCATTTTAAAATACTGGGAACAAAGTGATCAAAGAACGCGGCTTGCCTGGCAACTCGGGATCGAAGTCAGGATCCGAGTCGATGAACTGATTGGGCTCGCAGAACTCCTCCTTAGGAACAACAGCTAATCACAACACGAACAAGAGAGATTAGACACTAATTACGCGACCAAAATAGAACCGGAAATTAAATCTAAATCGAAATTACTTAGACTAAACGTGCGCAAAACGTTTCCCAGAACAACCCTACACGATAATCGCGACGAGACAAATTAACGGAACAATTTTGAGATTAATCGGAGATCAAACGGGGTTCTTGAAAATTGTACACGATCTAGACCACAAGAATTTAGATTAATTGTAGAATAATTAATCGCAGATTAAATTAGCAATTAATCTAACAATTAGTCAGAAAAGAAAAAGAATTAAAGAGAGAGAAAACTATTCTCACTGAGATCTGAAAATCGGAGACGGAAATCCAGAGATCGGAGAAACCGGACGGCGCACTGGAAAATCGGTGCGGTGACGACGGAAAACGAGGAGACGGGGTCGGTGCGGCGCTGCACTGGCGCGGTCGGGCGACGCGGTCTCGGGAACCGGCGTTGGCCGCGGGCAGAACGACGCGCGCT
>BCLH01000324.1:1602-38155 GCA_001602315.1 Zoysia pacifica | reverse complement strand
GACGCGGTCTCGGGAACCGGCGTTGGCCGCGGGCAGAACGACGCGCGCTGGCTGACGACGCTGGCTTCCACGCGACGGTTGACGGCGAAGCAGGAGACGGCTGCAGATGACCGCGACGCGGGATCGAGGAGATGGCGTCGGGGATTCAGTTGACGGCGACGGAGTCTTCTCGGGAGGCCGCGCAATGGGGGTACTCGATGTGGTGACGGGATCGAGGCAGGGAAGTCGACGGCGCATGCGGTCGGGGCGACGACCTAAAGACTCGGCGCGTGAGCGGCTCGACGCGGAGAACGAGGCGACGGGCGTGTGGTCGGGGCGGCGGGGCGACGCGACGCGAGGATTGAGGTGGTTGCCAGAAAACTCGGTTTGCGGAGGAAGAAAGAAAATAGGGGAGAAATGAGATGAGAATTTAGGGCTAGGGTTGAGAGTATTTATAGGAGGGTGAAAAAATGGGGGGTTAGAAATTAATCTAGAATTTAATTAATAACCGTGGAATAATTAAAAAGGCCGAAGAAATTTAATTAGAGAAGATATTTAAAGACCCAAAAATTAATTAGAGAAATTCCGAAAAAATAATTTTAGCCCAAACATAAAAATTACGCGGACTAAATTATTTCGACACCGGATCAGTTTAGACGAACGGATTTCGAACTGAACGGAATGAAATTCGGAACGAATGATTTTTGAACGGAACGAAATATTGAAACAGACAATTTAATTGGAATAGTATTTAGAAAATCGCCACTTTATTTAATTCGAATTTTACGGGATGTTACATGGTGGCTCAAAGCAAAAACCAACCAAGGAAGAAGACGAAGAAGTCAGTACTCACAGATTGAAACGGAACAATGAGAAATTGAACAGAGAGACAGAGATACTCACCGAAACTTGAGCAAAAGACAAAGAAGTTGTGGGGACACTAGCCGAGGCGAAGACGGCATAGCTCAAACCCTGGAAACCCGAACACGGGGAACGGCGGTGATCTGACGACCAAGGAAACGGCAGCGGTGTGACCACAACGACAATGGCAGCTCCACCTCGACGATTTCACCACATGCCTCCGACGATTTGGTCCTCTAGCACAGATAGAGTTAAAAGCTCAACCACAGAAACGATAACCAAGGAAACAATAGGATCAAAGAAAGCTCACCGGAGACAACCGAGCACACGGGGAGAACCAACACCGATGTGGACTCCAACACCCCGCAAGGTGTTCTAGCCACAGCCTGAGTGCTCGTTCCCGCTTCAACCTTGTGTTCATCGGGCAGCGAAGAATAATCACGAACCACCAAACTGGAGAGATAGAAAATGGCGACGACTGCTGCAGAACTCCTCCGGTCCTCCTTCACCTTAACGGAATTAAACGAGATCAGGAACACAACAGAAGACGTGCAGAAAGGCAGAGAGCACACCGAGGACCTGAAAAGGCAAACTGGCTGGTTGATGGAGATGGTGCGGCAAGGCAGATCGGAGATGGCTCAGATGAGACGGAGCAGCTGCGAACGACGTGAGGACAGACACAGCCGCCCAGGATGGAGTCGTGCGGTCGCGGAACAACAATGCGAACGGCGACAATGTCGAGCAACAGGACGACGAAGGGACCGACGGAAACGACATGGCACGGACGAGGTCGACCAGGACGATGCGTGGGCGGAGACGAGGCACTGGACGACACAGCAGAGGGCCCTGGCGCGAGGATGGTGCAACGGAACAGGCAACATCGAGACGGAGGCAATAGGGGGGGGGGGGCGGCTCGCGGAACAGGGCGACCTCGGGCTTGAAGGTGAAAGACATTGAAGACAACAAAGACGGCACGAGCAGCACGAGAGAAGACGACGGTGACCACTTGCTCAAACTGCTCCTTGATCTGACGCTACAGGAAAGAGGATCTGCTAGAAATTCTGTGCGCGCTAGAACTGAGCGATGAGGATGATGACAGCACCGACTCCAAAGCATCCAGCGTGACCACGGTCCTCGAACAGACTATCTGGACTCTCTGCACGGTCGAAGAAGACGAGACTAGGCAGTTCAAAGCGGTGAACCAAACTGAATCGGGAACATTCTACCGACCACAAAAACTCACCGGGAAAACTCAATCCACCACAGAAGGATGCTGCAGCGGCTCGGAATGAAATGATGCAGACGGGTGAGGTCGACGAGCAGGGACAACGCGAAGATGAGGCCGAACGGGAACGATCGGTCAGCTGCTGGGTCGATGAAAGCGGCACCGGATGGAGAGAGGGTCGAGGTCGATTCAAATGGAACCGATGCGAACGACGAGGACCTGCAGCACGCGCGGACAAAGACGGGTGTGGGGATCGACGAGCAGGACGACATCTCCGCACAGAGATGAGGCGTCGCGTGTCCAGCGGGTAGAGGTCGACAGCGAGCAGGACAGCGAGGTTGAGGACGACGCGGGGTCGACAAGTCGAGGGAGAAGAGGGTGCGCGGGGCTTGATGCTGGGCGGCGAGGATCGGGATGGAGTGCACCGACGAGGACGGCGCACACCAGGGTCGGCGCGAGGACGACGACAAGCAGGGATGCCGCGCACGCTCCGCGCGAGGGCGACGAGACGGTGAAGCTGGAGGCGCGAGGACGATGAGGCGCACAGGACCGGTGAGTCGAGGTCGAGGAGGGGTCGACGCGCGTCGGAGACTTCACGGCGATGAGCGGCTCGAGGCGAGGACGTCGTCGATGGGGCGACGAGGATGAGAGAACTCCTGCGCGAGGTCGATGGAGAGCAGAGATGACTCTGATGACTGCACGGTGTAGAGACGAGTCGACGCAAGGAGGAGACCGGGCGGCGCGGAGGAAATCGACGACGAGGACGACGACTCACAGGGTAGGCAGGGCTAGAGCTGGAGCGCGCGCGGACGAGGGAGGCAGGGCTGGGCGACGGGGTAGAGGCGGCTAGGGTTGGAGAAGGCTTTTTAGAGGTGGCGTGGTTGGTGGGGGAAGAGGAGGGCCGTCCGATCGAGCAGATGAACGGTTGAGATCGCACAAAGGAATAGCAGGCCAAGTGGGCCGGAAGTGAGGAGAGAAGCCGGCCTGTGACGAGAATTCGGGCTGTTACAAGTACTCCTATGTTGTGCGCATCCAATCAACGGAATAAAAAGTTGGAAGCCACCAATTCACATGCATGATGAAAATGACGAAAATGGAAGAGGGAGATGGTATGGCATATTGGCATGCGCTGAACTCGCATGGGGTTGGATGGCACGCAGGTTTTTATACGCAGTAGTATGAAAATTGCGGTTTCGGTCAATACCTGCTGCATAATTAAATTAAATTTGTATCCTCGACCCATTAGCCGTCAATGTTAGTTGTTGCTTCTATTCTTAATGATAACCATTAGCAGCCATGGGAGGCAGTTAGTTTCCATCTTTTCTCTTTGATGACTTGACACCAAACCACAAACCACCATATACTTTGTAGAGACTAGTACTTCTATCCTGGACTTTGGAACGGTCAAAATTCTCAAATGTCGAATATTGAAAATTAATTAGCAGAAAATTGCATAAGGAGATAACATTCTACTTGATGTAAGAAATTAATTCAGGAAGCAAGCAGCTGTTGCAGTTAGCTATGTGGTTCACGGGAATCCTCTGCTCCACAGATATGAACCCGGGAACAGTGCAAGAGTAGTATCAATTACGTCATCGCTTACCTTAGCTTTGGCCGAGAGAATCGATGATTGCCATTTATTTTAAAATGAATGATGCGCGAAGCGTAGTATGTTCTTCGGGATTGGTAAAAGAATGTATTGAAAACTGAAGTCAAGTCAACCTGAACAGCTATTCAAACTCACGAAATTGTAGTGGCACTCCAATCTTGGAAGAAAAGAAATCCAAGGATTAATTAGGATCGAAGCAGCTGACTTGCTGCTGGCTAGTAGCAGATCCATCACTACTGCCATCAATCAAATCAGTTAAAATAACGGTGCAACCTGCTACAGACAACAATGGCACAGTAGACAGACAGACAGGGCTCTGCCATCTTGCCACCGCTGGCTGCATGGGTCGCGACGACGAAGATGATCGCGAGCCGGAGACGGGAATATCATTGTCATCGCGGTCTCTCGAGATCGAGGACGTCGCGTCGACCGTCTCGGTGCCGGCGGCAGCCTTGTCCAGCTTCAGGGCGAGCCTGTCGCGCCACTTCTCCTTCTCCGGCGACCAGCAGCCGCGCGACGAGAAGGACGACGACGAGCTGGAGCTGAAATGGGCGGCCATCGAGCGGCTCCCCACCTCCGACCGGCTCCACATGGGCCTGTTCCACGCTCGCCATCCCGAGGCGGCGGCGGCAACGGCGCCGCTGGACGTGGTGGACGTGCGGAGGCTGGGCGTCGCCGAGCGGCGACGCGTGGTGGACAACCTCATCGCCAGCATCCAGCGCGACAACCTCCGCCTGCTGCAGAAGCAGCGGCAGCGGATGGTCAGGGTCGGCGTCCGCCCGCCGACGGTGGAGGTGCGGTGGCGCGACGTGCGCGTCGAGGCGGAGTGCCGGGTCGTGCAGGGGAAGCCGCTCCCCACCGTCTGGAACGCCGCCGTCGCCAGCCTCGAGAGGGTCAGCGGCGCGCTCGGGTTCAAGCGCCGGACGGCCACGATCCGCGTCCTCGACAATATCAGCGGCGTCGTCAAGCCGTCGAGGCTCACGCTTCTCCTCGGACCCCCCGGATGCGGCAAGTCCACGCTCCTCAAAGCGCTCGCCGGAAAGCACGACGCCAACCTGAAGGTGACCGGAGAGATCGAGTACAACGGCGTGAGGCTGCAGGAGTTCGTTCCCGAGAAGACGGCGGCTTACATCAGTCAGTATGACCTTCATGTCCCGGAGATGACTGTCCGAGAGACGCTCGACTTCTCCGCAAGATTCCAGGGTGTTGGCACCAGAGCAGGTAATAACAGCTAGTACTAGCTCTGTTAATTAAGCAGCAAAACAAATTGATACTATCTCTGAATTACTTTGAATTCATCTGCAAATTAAACAGAAATCATGAAGGAGGTGATCAGAAGGGAGAAGGAAGCAGGGATTACCCCTGATCCTGACATAGACACGTATATGAAGGTAAACACTTCACTAATATTACTGTACCGCTTCCATGTGTGCAAATCATAATGCAGGTTATCAATTGACAGCCGGTTCTCTGCTGTTGACTATCTATAATAAAACATACTTCCTCCGTTCTTAGATTGATGTTGTCATTGACTTCGAATTTCAATTTTGATCATTTGTCTTATTCAAAAAATTAGCTCAAATATGTAAAATTTTAAGTTGTGACTCAAAACTCTAATGATAAACCAAATTATAACAAAAATATATGATATTAATTTTTTTTAATAAATGGTCAAAATTGATGTTTAAAATCAACGGTGATATAAATTAATGAACGCAGAGAGTATCTGTCTGTATCAGCTCTATTTCCTTTCTAGGAGTATATTTAAGGACTGTTGCAATCAAATATACACTTTTCTTTGTAGGCTATATCCGTGGATGGTTTAGAAAGGAGCATACAAACAGACTACATCATGAAGGTAATATTTGTCAGTCAAGTATTAGTATTTCACAAGAAAACTTCCCTGAGCAACAGCTCTTCTTCATCAACTGACAGATCATGGGACTCGACATATGCGCTGACATAGTTGTGGGAGATGCAATGAGAAGAGGTATTTCAGGCGGTGAGAAGAAGAGACTAACCACAGGTGACCATGATATTTTCATTTCTTCATGGTATAGGATGATGTTTCGCTAGTCAACTACAGTACATTTCTGTATAGAGGGATTCAACTGCAATACTGCACTTCATTTTCATCTAGGAGTAGTAAATTTCTGTGACTCATGACGAAAAAAATACAAACGGTTTTAAATTATTGACACTATTGACTTTTAGTTTCAACTTGGACCATTCGTCTTATTCAAAAAATTTGTTCAAATGTGTAAAATAATTAGTTGTGATTTAAATTCCACTAATGATAAATCAAGTAATAACAAAATTTTACACAATTGAATAAATTTTGTGAATAAGACGAATGATTAAAATTGATGTTAGAAGCCGACGGTGTCAATATTTTAAAACCGGAGGGAATACGAGGTAGGATAGTACTGCAAGCTATATTTTCGATGAAAACCACCACAATCTTTTTACATCAAAAGGTATGCTGCTCTTACAGTGATATGTTCATTTTTCAATGATCGATCCCAAGCTTGATTGAACTGTGTGAGATAACTAAATAGTACAGGCACATGAATTGTTTTTGTGTGCCTTTCTTTCTCTGAAAAGCTGTTCTTAACATTGATCAGGCGAGATGATAGTAGGCCCCTCAAAGGCTCTCTTCATGGATGAAATATCAACCGGGCTGGATAGCTCCACCACATTCCAAATTGTTTCTTGCCTCCAGCAGCTGGCTCACATATCAGAGTCTACCATTCTAGTTTCATTACTCCAACCTGCGCCTGAGACTTACGAGCTTTTTGATGATATCATCTTGATGGCTGAAGGAAAAATTGTATACCATGGACCCAAGAGTTGCATTTTGAGTTTCTTTGAATCATGTGGATTCCAGTGCCCTGAAAGGAAAGGAGCTGCTGACTTTCTTCAAGAGGTATTTAAAATTACTTACCTACATCAATAAGCAAAATACTGGTAAAGCAAAAATAGGTACCAACCATGTCTATCTATTCCTATGAGCCATCGCATTATTTATTCATAACTTATATTGGAACAAGAAGTACACATGTTACATGGGGAATTACTGTGTGATATCTTTTATTTATACCATTTTGAGGAGGAAATAGGGAAATATCATCCTCTAACTCACAAGTCATGACTATAGGAGCAATCATCGATACACGTTGAAATGCCTTATTATATGTAGGTCATGTCGAAAAAAGATCAAGAACAATATTGGAATCATAGTGAAGAAGCCTATAATTTTGTTACCGTTGACCAGTTATGTGAGAAATTCAAAGCATATCAAGTTGGTCAGGACCTTTCAAGGGAACTTTCAACACCTTATGACAAATCAAAAGGACATAAAAATGCCTTGTCCTACAGTATATACTCGTTGTCCAAGTGGCAACTCCTCAAGGCATGTTTTGCAAGAGAGCTTCTCCTCATGAAACGGAATGCCTTCATCTACGTAACAAAAACTATTCAGGTGAGCACTCCTAAGTCATCTTTTGGATAACAATATTCTTCACAAGTTAGAACATTGAGAATTGGTCGATACTCTATAGGCACAAAGAAGTTATAAAAATTTAAAGAGGAATACAATGTGGTTTATTTATTTTCTAGATTTAATAATATGGTGATAAAGTATTATGTTACTATGAAAAATGAAATGAAGCTTTTGCTCACCAAAAATGATAACTTTCAAGGCCACATTATATATTTATATGAACTGGCATTAATTAAATGAATAGAAAAAGTGAAAAGCAACCTTCATATCTTAGGAGCAATTTCATACACTCACCTTCAAGAACTTTTATTGAGGTTTGAATGTTGGTCCAAAAGGTCCGTCATAATTTGGTACCTTTTAATCTAGTGGCCATGAAGAATCACATTTCTGTCATAATTGGGTACCTTTAATCTAGTGGACATGAAAAATCACATTTCTATAACAACCCCGTAGCCTATTTTCCCTCCATTTTACTCAGAATCATGGCTAGATTGTCATGCCCTTGATGTTGCCACATTATTTAGCCTTTTTTTTTGTTGGGGCCGGGGGGAAGGGGGGGGGGGCGGGGGTTTGTATGTTGCACTATGTCCCAAATTCTAGGCATGTACTTAGTAATCAGTGAACTCTTGAATCTAATAGCAAGCTATAAATCTATGACCCCTTTGCTTTTAAATTGTTGCCATTAGGACCAAAATTCTTGCCTAATGACAGTAATTTAAAAGAGTAATAATTATTCATAGTTTAGCTCACACACAAAGAATTTTAATAAATCATTATTTATGTGTGCTTCATATAACGTGGCTCCAAGTTTGATTTTTTTCATGTGTTATATGATTAACTAATAAATGCATTACAAGGCTATAGATATAGTGCTTTTAGTGAAAAGATGAAGAACTATAACTTACAATTGGCATGCATTAGGATAATGTTAGCATTATATGCTCAGCAGTACCATCATAGTTAATATTAATGCATAATTTTACTGTAGCTTGGACTGCTAGCAGTTATTACTGGGACAGTATTTCTGCGAACACATATGCACATTGATAGAGTTCATGCTAACTACTTCATGGGCGCACTCTTCTATGCACTTCTGCTGTTAATGGTGAATGGATTCCCCGAACTAGCGATGGCAGTTAGCCGATTACCAGTCTTTTACAAACAAAGAGATTACTATTTCTATCCTGCTTGGGCTTATGCAATACCAAGTTTTATTCTCAAAGTTCCAGTTTCTTTAGCTGAGTCAATAGCATGGACATCACTATCTTACTTCCTCATTGGCTATACTCCAAAGGCATCCAGGTACAGTCAAATTTCGCTTGTCTAGTGTACGTTCTGATGAGTAGGAATAATTAATCTAATTATATGGCAGTTTTGCTGTCGGCTTGTAGCGCGCATTTGCTTGTGTCAACATTTTTCTATGCAAGATTTTGCTAATGCTAACTTAGGAGTCCAACTATATGCCTCATCTATCAGCTTTTTTCCCGAATATAGGCAAAAGATGCTTAGGTGGATTCACTGCATTTTTTTTCTCGAATGCGTAGGAGATCTACGCATCATTTTATTAAGAAGAAGAGAATGGTCCAAATACAACGGAAAGCGGGGTAAAAGTCCCCCACCCAAAGAGCACAAACACACACACACACAAAAGAGCTACAACTAGAATAACATCTGGAAGACCAGATGTGCCACCTCTAGAAACATAAACCCCTCAAGACCTTAACCCAAGGGAGGCAACGACCGGGAAATCAGCTCCTGCAGTCGTGCTGCCCCTGTCTTGCACCACAGATCAGCGTCTAGCGCGACCTTCTGCAGCACCACTAAAACACTTGGTTGAGCTCCATTGAACACACGGTCGTTCCGGTGCTTCCAGATCTCCCAAGCAACCAGAATAACCAGCGTGTTAAAACCCCTTCTATAATCCTTCGGAAAAGAGTACCGAGCAGCACTCCACCAGCTGGAAAAACGACGGTTTGCAATCTGTGGAACAGAAGACAAGACCCCAAGGCGTTGCAAAACTTCTGTCCAAACCTGTCGTGAAAAAACACAAGATAGGAGCACATGGTGTATGGATTCTTCTTCCTGGTCATAGAAGAGGCAAGCTGCAGGATGTGGCATATTTCTCTTCGCAAAACGATCGGATGTCCAGCACCGATTATTAGTGGCCAGCCATAAGAAGAACTTACAGCACAAAGGAGCCCAAGATTTCCAAATATGCTTCCAAGGAGCGAATCTGATTGCCCCCAAGAAAAAGGCATTGTATGCCGACTTGCTGGAATACGAACCACTATTCGACAACTTCCAAAAGTGCCTATCCTCAGAATCTGGCTGCAGCTGGATGCCATCAGTCAAGTCCCAAATCAAATCAGGATATACTCAACTAAAATCTGTACCGTGAGAGCTCCTTTAATATTCGAAACCCAAGTTCTGTTTGAGAGGGCCTGCTCCAGTGTCCGCTGCTTGGCCACCCTCTTAGGGACACTGTCAGAGAGATGTGGTGCAAGTTCTGAAATGGTTTTGCCATCTAGCCCCGGTCAGTCCAAAACTTGGTTGAATGACCATTGCGCACTACAGATAGAACAGCCACATTGAGCATGGCACATGCATTGTGCGGAACATCAATGCAGAAGCCTTCCCAAGGTCCGGGTGCATTCGTTTTTTCCAATCAAAGCCATCTCAATCGAAGGGACCAGCCCAACACTTCTAGATTGTGAATGCCAAGTCCCCCATACTGCAACGGTCTCTGAACTTTGTTCGAAGAGACTAAACAACTGCCGCTATTAGCTGATTCACTACCTTTCCAAAGAAAACCTCTTCTTTTCTTGTCAATAGCCTTGATAGCCCATTTAGGCAGGTCAAGGACTGTCATAAGATAGATGGGGACAGCTGTGAGCTCTGATTTCACAGTGATCAGCCCGCCCGCTCGGTTCATAAGCGCAGCTTTCCAGCTTGGTAAGTGGTCAGCAACCTTATCTATCGGAGGTTGGATATCAGCTTTAGTCGGCTTT
Organism: Zoysia pacifica; assembly: GCA_001602315.1. Classification (NCBI taxonomy): domain Eukaryota; kingdom Viridiplantae; phylum Streptophyta; class Magnoliopsida; order Poales; family Poaceae; genus Zoysia; species Zoysia pacifica. The sequence goes on along the minus strand of BCLH01000324.1, from coordinate 27,971 downwards.
CGAACTAAAAGCGGAAGTCCCAAGTAACTACAAGGGAAGTTCACAATCTCACAAGGCAGCATCTCGGTGACTAAAGCAAGATCGTCCTCCATGCAATGAATTGGGGTTACAGAGCTCTTCGCAATATTTGTTTTAAGGCCAGAAGAGTGCCCAAACACTTGCAGCAACTGCTGAACAATCGATATATCCCTAGCTGATGCCCTCAAGAAGAGAACAACGTCATCGGCATAAAAGGAAATGCGCTGTCTTGTTTGACGAACAGCGAGCTCCTGAAGGAGACCATCCCGAGATGCTTTGTCAACAAGAGAATTCAGCACATCCATCACCAAAATGAATAACATAGGAGAAAGAGGATCTCCCTGACGAAGCCCTCTACGATGGTGAATGAAACTACCCGGCTGCCCATTGACAAGCACCTGAGTAGAAGAAGTGGAGAGCAACAGACTTATAAGATTACACCATCGTCTCCCAAAGCCCAAATGATGCAAGACTTCCAGAAGAAAGGACCAAGGAATTGAGTCAAAAGCTTTTGAAATATCCAACTTCATAAGAATGTGAGGCTCCTTCTGACTATGCAAATTCTTGTCAATCTGCTGGACCAAAAGGAAATTATCATGAATTTTTCTTCCTTTGATGAACGCTTTCTGGTTAATACTAACCATATCCGGCAGCAAAGGTGCTAACCGGTTAGCCATAATCTTGGTAACCAACTTAGCGAAGCTGTGAATGAGACTAATGGGACGATAGTCCTTTACTTGCACAGCATCCTTTTTCTTCGGGAGGAGGGTGATGAAAGCAGTATTAAGCAGCCGAAACTTGTAAACATGACCTCGCTGGACTGCTGCTAGGGCTGCCAACATGTCCCCCTTGATAATCTCCCAGCAAGCTCTATAAAAACATCCAGTAAAGCCATCTGGTCCTGGCGCTTTCTCTTGAGGCATGCTCTTGATGGTCGACCAAACTTCCTCCTCTGTGAAAGGAGTATCCAGCACACTAAGATCTTGATGGAGGTGATGAAAAACTGACAAGTCCAAGGAGTATTCCCTTTCAATAGCCGTCCCAAGAAGATTGTCATAGAACTGAAAAACAGCTTGCTCCTTTTCCTGCTGTTCAGTAACAATCTGGTCATCAACCTGCAGCTTGGCTATGAAATTCTTCTTCTTTCGAAACCTTGCATGTTGGTGAAAGAACCTGGTGTTAGCATCCTCCTCCTTAAGATACAGAATCCGAGACCGAGATCTTGCAATAGTACGCTCTAGAGCGGCTAGCCCCAAACAGAGATGCTTTAACTTCTTCCGCAGCCAATCCTCCTCTAGGGACAGAGTTCTCAAATCACGAGCAATCTCCAGCCGATGAAGACCTTCCTTAGACATATTAAGCTGCACCTTAATATTACCTGTCTTCCTCTGACTCCAGCTTTGGAGGCCTCGGGAGAGCCGCTTGAGCTTGGAGAACAAGCGCTCCACTGGGCAGTTAGACAGAACAGAAGCTTCCCAATTAAGTTTCACTGCCTCAAAGAAACCAGGCAGTTTTGGCCAAAAGTTCTCAAAGTGGAATCTCCTCTTCCCACTAATTTTAGTTTTCAAACCAAGCAAAAGGGGGCAATGATCAGATATAACTGAAGCTGCGCTTTGCAGCAAAGCATTGGGAAAGACCTCATCCCAGTCAGCCCAACAAAAGGCACGGTCTAAACAAACAAGTGTGGGAGATGTTCTCTCGTTGGACCAGGTATACTTGCGGCCAAGGAGAGGAATTTCCTTCGGCTCAGAGTCACCCAGAAAACGACGAAATCTGCCCATCATCGAACGGTTCGGGTTGAGGTTGTTTTTGTCTTCGGCTTGATAAATCAAGTTGAAGTCCCCACTGACCAGCCAAGGACCAGAACAAAGAGAGCGAATGTCCTTCAGCTCATTAAGAAAGGCAACCTTCTCCTCATCCTGTTGGGGTCCATATACACCCGTGAACCACCAATCACGACCTTCTTGTTCAGCTATGAGAACTGAAGCAGAGAAGGAGTCCACACAGGAGCTAATCACCTGACAAACCGATGATTTCCAAGCAATAAGAATGCCTCCTCTGGTGCCACTGGTCGGCAGAGCTAAGTGGCGATCAAATTCAGAACCAAAAACAGAGAGAAACAGCCGCTGGCTGAACGAAGCAATCTTTGTTTTCTGAAGACACACTAGATCAGCTTTAGATGAAAGAATGACATCTCTAACAGAATTGTGATGACTACGCTTGTTAAGGCCTCGAGCGTTTCAGACAAGAATGTTTGTAGGATCCATCGGAAAACCAAACAGAAGCGACCAAAAGAGGAACAGCCTAGCACAGAGCAGCCAAAACCTCCCTAGAACCAGCATGCTCATCAAAATCAGGCTGCCAACCAAACAATGCCGCCAAAGCAGCAATGTGGTGAGCCGAGAGAGGCTGCTGGAAGAGCTGAGCATATGCATCTTGTGCTTTTTTATCGATCTTCTCAGTGCTCACAGACAGACCAAGACCTTTGATAACCCGTCGCTGTGCATCATTGAGGATTGGCCCCCGTGAACAAGGAGTGGCTCCAGCCACTCTTCTACTGCGATGCAGTGCTGTCTTTGACACTAATTTGGTGGCTTGCTTCTGCGGAATGGCTGAGAATGGGAGTACACAATCAGTCTTCTTAGTCAACTGAACAACAAAAGGATCCATCGAGGGAGCAGGACCAGGGGGGTGCATCGCATTAGAACGCCGATGAGAGTAAACCAAACCAAACCGAGAACGAGCTTCCCCCGAGACTAAGTCCCGGCCAAGCCTCAAAGGTTGAATACGAACAGAGTCGTCAGATGCTCCGGTCTCTTCCGACAGATAGCCGGCAGCAACTGTAGAGGCGGGCTTCATCGAATCATTTGAAAGCCCTTGGGCCTCTGGAGGAGAGGGCGAAAGGTCCAAAAGAGCCAGTCCATCAGAACACAACAGAGGTTGGATTGGAACCATCTCTAGCGTGGGCGACCAAACGACGCGATCTGCTGGCACAACAAAAACTGCCTCGGCTCCCACACAATCAGTATTGAGGGCAGGCGACGTCTCAGCCGCTGTACCGCAACTCGGAGCCGGATCAGCGACCAAGGCCGACGCTTCGCTAACTGTCTCATCAAGGCACTGTCGGGGGTCAGCATGGCTTGTGGAGGAGTCCAAGGCGCCACCATCCACAGGGGGCAGCTCCCGGTTCGCCACGTGCATCCGACTGGCAGGGTTGCCACCCAGACGCGCATGCACAGGAACATGATGGGCGCCGCCCTGAGGAACAGCAGCTGCCGGTGGTCTAGGACCTGGAGGTGAAGGCGATCTCCGGCGACGTCAATTGTGCTCTGATGGGAGCGGGCGGCCGATGATGGGGACGACCGAAACTGAAATCCTGATAGGATAGGAGAGAGCATGTTTCACCGGCGGCCAATCATCCATCGCTACCGGGGGCTCGACGACGAGGAGATCACCCTCGCTTGGGATAAGCTCTGGGCGCAGGCACCAAGCTGACACGCGAAAGACGTCCCTGCGAGAAGAGTTCTCAGCATGGCCATTGATGATCCAGCAGAAGTCCTCCAGCAGCTGGGCTGCAGTACTGAGCTCCCAGACGTGAGCCGACAGGCCGCGCAGCTCAATGTCGACAAGGAACGGCAGAGCCACTCCGACAGAGAACACTTGCCTGGACCAGCGCCTGAAGTGGGCGAGGAAGGTAGCAGCTTGGAGGGGACGCCAGCTGTAATACACTCGCTCCGCCAAAGACGCGTCCGGCAGCATCAGCAGCAAAACCTCTGGCGAAATGTGATAGAACAGCAATGAACTAGACGCACAATCAAACCGGAGTGCAATCTCATCCACCAAAACCTCTGAGGAAGTTGATTGCTCTTCATCTACCACAGAAACAATCAGGGCCCGCTGCAGCCTAAGCTCAGCCCGAGAAATGCTGTCGGAACGATCGATGATGCACCGAGCTCTCAGAGAAGGATCAATAGCACCGTCAGCAGCCCTAGAATCTGCCACCTCCACCTCAGGCGCCCCAGCAGGTGGCGAAAGTGACGACTTGTCACGTCCAGACGCGCGTGGCCTGCGGCCCTGACGACGACCACGCTTGCGACGGGGCCCTGATCATTGTCCAAGCACGCCGCAGATGGCGGAGGAGGTGCGCTACTGGGCTGCACCTCCATCGGAGCTGGAGAAGACAGGCGTCGCCAAACCGAAACACGCTTGGGCCATGAAGCAGGCTTCTCGATCGGACGACGACGCGGATAGCTGAAGGAGCGGTGTCCGGGACGCCAGCAGGAGAGGCAACGAGTCTTCTGGCGACAGACCGCAGCTCGGTGAGTTGTGGCCAGACAATTGAAGCAACGACCATGGAGCTCCGTAGGAACCGGTCGACGAGGACGACGGGGAGGGCGAACTCTGCGCCGCTCAACCAGCTGCCACCCCTCGGGATCAACCTTGGAGCGCTCCGGGACGTGAACCTCCGAGCGTAGCACAATCCGTGGTGGTGGTGACGGAACCGGCGCCATGACAATCGGCGGCCCCACCGCTACAGCGGACGACGATCCGAGCAACACATCAAGGAAGGAGGCCGCCGGAGTTGGGGACACGTGGGAACAAGAGCTCCGGCCTGCCGAGGCAGGGGAGGCGTCCTTCCAACGCGCCTCCTTGGGACGACCCGTCGGAGGTGATGGCAAGGGGGAGGGTGGGGAAAATGGTGCTGCTACCGACGGAACAGGGTCGGTGGCCGTCGGGCTCGAGGTGAGCGGCAACACAGGGAGGGAGGGCGGCGGCGCGCCGGCGCGAGGAGAGGAAGCGACCGGCGGTGGAGTGCGTGCGCGTGGAGTGGGAGCGGAAGCAACGTGGGGAGCGGAAGCGGCCATGATCGATTCAACAACATTTATGGAACCATTCACTGCATATTAGAAGTTAAACCAAGAATTTGCCAAAGCATTTACTACATTATATCCTCTTATAAAATTCAATCTGTGCACGCAGATTCTTCTGTCAACTTCTCATCCTCTTCCTACTCCATACCGGAGCATTGTCTATGTTTCGGTGTGTAGCCTCGTACTGCCAAACAATGGTGGCTGGTTCCGTTGGTGGTACACTGTCATTTTTAGTCCTTCTTCTATTTGGTGGTTTCATCATCCCCAGGCGTAAGATCCTTCGTTGTTTTGTCCTACTTCCACATACAAAAATATATCATTCTCTAAACTATATGTTTATCATACTTGCTAACGATTTCTTGTGTCATAATGCTAAAGCATCCATGCCTAATTGGCTGAAATGGGGATTTTGGGTCTCTCCATTGTCATACGCCGAGATTGGCTTAACTGGAAATGAGTTCTTGGCAGCAAGGTGGCTAAAGGTGCACTTTGACATAACATATTTGAATTCATTGCAGGACTAAACAGATCATGTATATATTACATTGTTTTTACCATTTAAGTTTACAAATTATATTTTAGAGAAGCCAGGGGTTTGTTTTTTCCTAGATCATTTCTGTAAAAGTGGAAACCAAACGTATTCCTCTGAATTCATTTGAGCTCTTGATTGCATTGTAAAAGTAAGCATGCATAAAAATGTAAATTCACAACAATACAATGCACTGGTACTAATTATTGTTTTTGTTTTAATAGTCTATAGTAAATGATGTGCCACTTGGAAGGAGGATATTGATGGACCGAGGGTTAGACTTCCCTGGCTACTTCTATTGGATTTCAATTGGAGCACTGCTTGGGTTTATTCTGTTGTTAAATATAGGTTTTGCCATCGGTTTGACTATTAAAAAGCGTAAGTGTAGTATTAATTGTAATTATTTAGTTTTCAAGTGTCATTGAACTGAGATTTTCATGATTCTATATTTTTACAAATGCATAAACAATAGAAATATGGCAACATAGTTTCCTTTTTTTTTTTTTACTTCAAAAACATAGTTTCCTTTTAAAAGCATCAGGTGCTAATTATAGCCTCTAAATTCTCAGCTCCGGGTAGTTCTCAAGCTATTATTTCTCGTGATAAGATTACCAAATTAAATGGAAGAGATCAACATGATATGTTGATGGACACTGACAATGGGATTCACAAGCCAAAGGCAGAAGCTTCTTTGACTCATAACAGACCTGGTTAGTCCAATTTTGCTATGTGCAACTACATGCAGTTCAATATATTGATGAAATACAACTCAATATCATATACCTTTCTTGTGTAGGAAGGATGGTGCTACCTTTTACACCCCTTACAATATCATTTCAGGATGTAAGCTACTACGTGGACACACCTGTGGTAAATATCACACTTTCAAAGACTCAGACATAAAAACCTGCACTAAACTAATCACGATATGGGTGTGGCAGGCAATTTGACCTATCAATGAAATAAACCAAAAGTAGAAAATAATGCAACTTATCTGTGATAAATCATGGGAACATATGTGAACCAATAATAAGATTTTTTTTTCTTGCAGGAAATGAGGGAGCAAGGTTACATGGAGAAAAAGCTTCAACTACTCCACAACATAACAGGAGCCTTCCAGCCTGGAATCCTCTCAGCACTCATGGGGGTCACTGGAGCTGGGAAAACAACCCTACTAGATGTACTTGCTGGGAGAAAAACTGGTGGTTTCATTGAAGGAGTTATAAGAGTAGGAGGTTATCCTAAATTCCAGCAAACTTTTGCTAGGATATCAGGCTACTGTGAACAAACTGATGTTCACTCCCCACAAATCACAGTGGGCGAGTCGGTTGCATATTCAGCTTGGTTGCGGCTTCCAACAGAAATCGACTCCAAAACAAGAAATGTCAGTTATACTTACTGATCAAATGAGTTACTCCCTTTTGTTTTAAATTATTGATGCTGGCAAGTATAAGTGTACACTGACTGGCATCAACAATTTAAAACCGGACAGAGTATATACAAGGACCTGATAACAATTACATGAGACTTCAATGTAACTTATTTTGTTTGCCCTCACAGGAATTTGTTGGTCAAGTTCTTGAAACAATTGAATTGGATGAAATAAGAGATGCTTTGGTTGGAATACCAGGGGTCAATGGGCTATCCACAGAGCAGCGGAAACGACTCACAATTGCAGTTGAGCTCGTATCCAACCCTTCAATCATATTTATGGATGAGCCAACATCAGGTCTAGATGCTAGGGCGGCTGCTATTGTCATGCGTGCAGTGAAGAATGTTGCGGAAACAGGTCGAACCGTTGTATGCACCATTCACCAACCAAATATTGAAATATTTGAGGCATTTGATGAGGTACTTGGAATCTAGATACTCTTCATCTCTTAAGATTATAAGCATCTGGAATGAGGTCAATCCTAGTAACCAGGACACTTCCAACATTAAAAGTTTGATGGGCAAGTTTATCATCTATTACTTATGAGATCACTGTCGATTTTAATTCTATAAAAAATTGTGTAAAGCTGGTTTTTCAACTTCTGCATGAAACGAGTATGAATCAATTTGTTTCATCGTATTATTAGAACAAGAGTAAGTATATGTTGAGGTGCATGAAAATAAATTTGATCAACATCATATTATGGGAACAAGACTAAATAAAGCTTCATGTAAATAATTAAAATGTCTATAGAAATTAAAAATTTCTACAACCATACTAGCTGCTTATCTCAACAAGCCAAAATTATGAACCTTACCGAACAGACTGCCTTCTAGCTATTTGATAGTCCAATTATTTGTGGTGCTACAAATGACTATGTTTCAGGATGTTGCATTTAGTTTAACTAATGTTTTCATTGAATTTACTTCTTCATATCATGTCTCATATGCATATAGTAGTGAGATAATGTATAATATATTATCAATTAATTATTAGCTTGTAAATTAACTTGCAGCTAATGCTTATGAAACGGGGTGGACAATTGATCTATGCTGGGCCGCTTGGACACCATTCGTGTAAGGTCATTCAATATTTTCAGGTAACTAAAAAAGGGTATTTTGCTCTTGTACATGTATAGTTCAAAATTGCACAACAACAATAACAAAGCCTTTTTGTCCATAGCAAAGTTGGGGTAGGCTAGAGATGAGACCCCCAGAGAACAAACCATAAAGGATTTTAAAAAAAAAAAGATAAACAAGAATGGGAAAAAGAAGATAAAAAAGAGAAAAACAAATTGAAAAAAGGGCATGTGAAATTCTAGCCTCCACAAACTCCTATCTAAGGTTAGCTAAATTGCATTTAAATAAATATATTATAGTGGAGGAGGTTATTATCATTTGTTGTTATACTTCTGTTTTTTAAAAATATTTCAGTTAGTTCTACAACAGTACATTTTATTAAGGCTAATCCACCATCACCAGGACTTCGATTGCTGCTGAATGGATTAACAAAATAATTAAATCATTTCCATGTATTTTCAGGCAATACCTGGGGTACCAAAGATCAAGGAAAACTATAACCCGTCAACATGGATGCTAGAAGTTACTTCAACATCTATGGAAGCTCAATTAGGCATTGATTTTGCACAAATTTACAAGGACTCATCATTGTGTCGGTAAGCCATAGAAATATTGTTGATGACTTTACATACTTGGGTGGATAGAGAGACATGGCTCTCGCTCAAAATATTGTTGATCAGGATTTTTTTCCACAATTGGTCTTCTATTTTTTAGAAATATATTTCCAAAATATGCTAATAAATATTATTTGTGGAGTGAAGGGACAAAGACACACTTGTGAGACGCCTGAGTACACCACCTCCAGGGGCAAGTGACCTCTATTTCTCAACAACATATCCACAAATGTTCTGGGAGCAATTTAAAGCTTGCCTCTGGAAGCAGTGTTTGTCATACTGGAGAACTCCTTCCTACAACCTAGTGCGAATGGTGTTCATTACAGTAGCTTGTATTGCTTTTGGGGCATTATATTGGAAGCAAGGCAACATAAACTCCATGTATGTAAAACCTTCGATCACTTTCAGCATCATATCATGTTATATCTCATAATTCTACGACACAATTATTCTCAACTCTCACTATGACTGTGCTGTCTTTTTTCTGGTAGAAATGACCAGCAAAGTCTGTTCACCATATTGGGGTGCATGTATGGCACCACTCTGTTTGCTGGCATCAACAATTGCCAATCGGTCATGCCATTTGTCTCAGTTGAGCGTTCTGTCGTGTATAGAGAAAGGTTTGCTGGAATGTATTCTCCTTGGGCCTACTCATTTGCACAGGTCAATATAGACTGAGTACAAGATACACATTTCAAAAGACTTATTAGCTACTTTGAAACTTCATATGTAAAGCCTTATATTTGTTGGTCTTGATCTTGTTTTTTGTATCTTTATTTCAAGTAGGTTGCTATGGAGATTCCTTATGCCTTTGTGCAAACAGTGCTTTTCATGGTCATAGCATATCCAATGATAGGGTACGCATGGACACCAGCAAAATTTTTCTGGTTCATGTATACCATGTTCTGCACACTTCTCTACTTCCTCTACCTTGGAATGATGATGGTGTCACTCACTCCAAACATCCAAGTGGCTTCTATACTGGCATCTATGTTCTACACAATACAAAACCTCATGTCAGGCTTCATTGTGCCTGCTCCAGTAAGTACTTCAAACTAAGCCACTTAGTCACTTAGTTTGCTCACGTAGATGGTGTAAACGTTCCACACCAAATGTATTGCTGATATATGCTCTTGGTGCCACAAGTTTAGGAAAGTGTGCAAATCCACAACTGAAATCTAATATTGTCCCTAGCCTCAATTTCCATGGCACATAAAATTTTTAGTTTTATCCGGGCTCCATGATCAATATTACTAACTCTCACTTTACAACCCCACTCCCCACAGACACCTTATCAATGCTTGGTACGACAGTAGTTGTATGTGATTAAAATATTGATTTAAATTTAAAGGTATGTTTTTATAAATATTCATATTTGCTTGATGAGATGATGCTTCATTGCAGCAAATACCAAAATGGTGGTTATGGTTGTACTACGGCTCCCCACTATCATGGACACTCAATGTTTTTTTCACAACTCAATTCGGGTATGAGGATGACAAGAAGATTACAGTATTTGGAGAGAACAAATCCATTTCTGCATTTGTGAGAGACTACTTTGGTTTTCGCCGTGACCTACTACCGGTTGCAGCTATAGTTCTGGCGTCTTACCCCATCATCTTTGCTAGCCTGTTTGGTTACAACATTTCGAAGCTAAATTTCCAACGACGATAAATAGACAATAGTCGAAATAAAACACTTGTGAGTAGCAAAAACAAAATATTTTGTGCATATATTTATTTGATTCTTGTACATTTGACATGGAAAAACAAGGTTATTGCTTGTATATGATGCATGCCACATTAATTTGAAGCATGGATTTAATTCAGGAACCCATATGTGAAGGACCCACGTAACCCATATGTGAAGGACCCGAATCTGAGACACTTTACAATGACAAACAAACAATTCAAAATCTGTTTGGAGCAAATTGTACATATCCAGCAAGCAAGAGCGCAAAAGGGAGAAAGATGGATACGTGGATGGACGGGAGCATTGAGGGGACGAACGTGGCCGGCATCTTGAGGTCCTTGGCCGTCCTCTTGGAGAAGCATATGATCTCTGAGTCGGGATCTACAGCCAGTGCGCGCAGCGAGATGATGAAGCAAACAAGAAGTGAAGCAAGAAAGAAAGCGGGCGAGCGGGCGAGCAAGCGGGCGGGCGGAGAGAGGAGCAGGACGGGTACCTCGCGGGGGATCCAGGTGAGGGCATCCCTGTACTGCTGGCCCTCGTCGGTGCACGGTTAGGTATTCAGGAACAGCACCGTGGGCACGAGGAAGCTCGAGGGCGGAGGTGGCGGCGGGAGGGAGTCGAGGTCGAGGAGGATGCCGCGGCGGGGGAGGTCCGGAGGTGTCTCGTTGGGCACCAACGGCTGCCGCCCGCCCAGGGTCCAGGGAGAGAGAGGACGATTCGGAGTGTCGCGTTTTTTGGGCCTAGAATAAGAGAGAGGCCTCGGATCAGAATTCAGAAGGGCCCGAAATAACAATTCAATTCCATTGCAGCCGGACAGACCGGGCCGCGGAAATTGATCCGCTCAATTACAATATTATGTACTCTGTTCGTTCGTTCTGTTTTATAAGTATTTTGATTAAAGTTGCATATGAGAAATAAAAAAAGTTGAAAAGTGAGATGTTTTAAAAATAAAGAAAAAAAAGATAAAGTGCTATATCGTGAAGAGAAAAAAGTGTTTCGAAAAGTGAGAATAATTTATAATTAAAAAAATTTAAAAAATTTATAATAATTTGAGACGGAGAGAGTATATATTGGTTGCTAAGGCCTGTAAAGGCACATGTACCCTGCCGTGTATGAGTGCCATAGAGTGGAAGAAAAAATCACGTCAGCTAGCAGCTCCACGATTTCCAACATTGCTCTACCTAGCCTCCCACGTGAACCCTCCTAACTGAAGTGTCCGTGCTTAGTAGCACCAACATAACAAAGGCAAATTTTTATGCACCAGGGGTGGATGAAATTGCCTTTGCCAGTGCTGTCATCCTCACGCAGCTGCAGGGAATATGATTGATTTTCTCGCATGCACGCAGCAGGTAGGGTTGAAAAGGGGACCGAAAAATCCCGTCCCATTTGCTTTTTGTTTTCGTATTTTCTGTGCGGATGAAAACAGACGGGATAAAAACGAGAACGGACGGAAACGGATGAGAAAAAAGAAAACGGGATGAGAACAAACGGAAATGGGATCGAAAACGGTTTGACGCTGTTTCGTCCTTTTTTGCAGTATCCCATTTTTGTTCTTTTTTCTGTTATGATTGTAAGAATTTAGACTTATGTTTACATGTGTTGTTACGCCGTGAACTTCAAACTAACTTACTACTATGTGTGTTACCCAAAATATGTTGAAAAAGACTTATTTAATTACGTTGCATGACTATGTCAATTATCTATTTTGAATGTGTATTTTGATGATAATATTTTATTACATTGAGTTATTTATGTTCACATTTTCGACTAAATACCGATTACCGACCGATTCCAATACATCTCGTTCGAATTGGTTTGTTTACAATAATCTATATTTGTCCCGTTCGTTTCTGTTTCCATTCGGAGGTGAAATATGAAAATAGAAACAATTTGGTTACTTTTCCGACCGTTTCTGACCGTTTTCAGCCCTAACAGCAGGGTTGCTATCTTGATGCCGAGGCAATATGTAATTTGTTTTGCATGCCAACTGCTTAAACTACCGTACAACCAACAGTATAATTATCCATCTGACCGATGTACATATTTGTGCATCACCGCCTATTTATAATTTTTAAGTAATATAATTGTCAAACAAATATTGAAGTATATTCTATTGATCTTTTAGGGATTCAAAATATTGAAGTGCAGAACCAATGCTTGTTGAGTAATTGAATTTTTAAATTAATAAATAAGTATTTTAAAAAGAAAAAAGTATTTTAAATAAGTATCTCTATCTCTTCTCTATCTTTACTTCTTAAAAAGCACATTTTTTCTTTTCTATTTACATACAGTAAAATGTCTGTAACAGAGATGATTTAGACTATGTGCACACAGAAAATGCGCTCAAAATTATCTCTTCTTACAAATCTAACGGATAAAATCTCTTCACAAACACCTATTACAAATCTAACGGACGAGCTCTTCCGAATCTCTAGATCATAGGCCCACACAGACGATTATTAGTTAACAAAACACAACTACTTGAAATAAATATACAACTACTCGAAATAAATATATGAGATCGAAAGAAAATTAATGTTAAAAGTCAATGATGTCAATAATTTAAAACTAGAGCGAGTAAATTATTTTCTTCTCAAACTGTTTTGTGTCTCCGTCAATAACAGAATCCCCTATCCATATGCCAGGCTGTTAAGAGTTTTAATTAATCTCGGTATAAAAAGGGGGGTTGCACTCTTCTACCATTATCTAAAAAAATTGTCAAACAAATCAGGATTTGCAGGTTGTTTGTTATGATTTTCAAGGGACGCTTGCATGCAGGGACGAAGTCTGTTGCATGTGGCCATCCTGATAATATCGCCGGAGATTAATCTTGTTTATTGCATGTGTCTCTTTCTCTCTCTCCTCAAACAGAACGAGCCACAGCATCAAGGGATAATCATCCTAGCTTAATCATTGTGCCTAAACCCAGAATGATAACTAAATTGGGACGGGGGAGTAAGAAAAATAATTATCAAACTCAGAATCAAACTTGCACTTTGGCTGCTTTTTCAGCATGAAAACATAGCCATGAGATCTATTAGAAATCAGGAAGACATTAATTCGACTCATGCATGTATTGAAACAGAAGAGGGTACTCAATTAAGATAAGACTAACAATAATATATAGATATAGAGAGACATCTATGACAATATATGCTAGATAGAAGATAAGAACGTAGCTAATCAATCGCGCTTACGACGACCACGCAGGGACTCCAGCTTGGCCATGGCTTCTTTCTCTTGGTCCTCCCTGCCATAAAAGACTGCCACATGCAAGTCCTGCAAGAGTTGGCACCTCTCGTCGTAGTCGTCGTCGACCTGGACGTAACCTTTGCTCTCGTATTCACGGCGGACCCGGTTCTGGTATTCCGCGTAAAACGCCCGTGACCTCTCGTGCGAGCGGAAGACTTTGGCCAGCACGGGGTCCTTGAGCTGCCTCTCGGTGAAAGGCAGAGGCTTGATCTCATTCGCCAGCACGGACTCGATCCACTCCGGCGACATAACGGTTATAACCGACTTGGGCGCCTTATCTAACTCCACCGGAGCCGCCGCATCTAAGTCCGCCGGAGCCTGGACACCAAGCGTCGCGGTCGCTCCTCCGTTGGGGAAGGTGAAGGTCTCACTCTCACTCTCCGGCGCCGGCGGCACCGCAACAGAGTTTTCTTTTTCTCCGCCAGGAGGAAGACACTCCTCCTCAAGTTTGCCGGTGCCGGCCATCGATCGCCGCCGCTGGTTAGGTATTTTTTTGAAAGCGTCGGCAAAATAATATGCTATGATTAGTAATTCATTCATTAGCCCAAGGCAGGTTACATGCATATATATAGGCTGGCAGCGTCCAATTCTCAACCGGTTTCCTTATAGAAAATAGGTGCCGGGCCGGCCGGAGATAAGGATGGAATTAGCCTAACTAACTAATCACGCGAGATATGCGTCAACCAGTTTCCGATACAAGTTCAAATATTGCCGTGCGAATCGAAGTTTATTTTGAAGCTTTGCCGTTTTGTTTTTGGTTTCAGCTCCTAAATTCCCTGTGTATTCAAGAATTATCTACATGAAGTAACATTTGCTAATTAAAGCAAACAGAATGCATTAAGACAATTACTAATCCGCCACGTAGATTTTGAGAGTAGTGCATCTTTACTCAAGCGAGTTGGAAAATCACTCTTATGTTAACCAATAGCTTGTTCTTCTAAGATCTTAATTCATGGGATCTCTGATCACATAGGTTGGATTACAACTAGGGAATAGCTCATATCCATCTCTTTTGATGCATTGTCTATCACATTTTGTGACAACCCCTTTGTGATTGGATCAGCAAGGTTTTTTGTTGTTTGGATCCAGTGATATTAGCAGAGTTTCTTATTTTTCTGATAGATTTTAATCATCTCGTGCTATGTCTCATTGACTTCAATATTGTCTTTAAAATTGTTCACATTAACAATCACAATCTGATTGTCATAGTTAATAATTGTTATTGAAAAAGTTTCTCAACAATAGGCAAGCCAATCATGAGCTCTCGTAGCTACTCTGCTTCCCCAGTAGCTGTACCCAGTGCGGTGAGCCCTGTTTCTACGGTAGACTTTGTTTGTATAGTCTGTTTGCAGGATCTCCATGAAACATCAGCACCACCAAGTGTGAAAATATATCCATTTAACGCATACAGCTCATAAATTAAACATAATATATTGATCCAATTTGAATCAATATATCCTTCTATTTTACTATATTGTAGGATATCCGGCATAATGATCATTACCTAGATTAGAAGTAAACCGGCTCAATTTTCTCACTGCAAAAGAGATGTCGGCTATATTCATTCTAGCTAAGCACATAAATGATTAACTAATCCGTGAATATCTTAATTGGTCTCAACTAATTTTTTATATTTTTTCGAAGAATCAAACTGGGATCATAAGTTGTTGGAGAAGGTCTACTATCTTTTTAACTAAAGCGGCCAATGCCTTTTCTGCAAAATGAGATAGTATGAACACAATCCCATTCTCTCCTCTGATTAGCTTGATGTTCAAGATGGCTCAATACCTTGTTCCATTTTAATAGGGGCAGGAGAAGAAGAATATTTCTGTAACAAATATATTTTAATAAAAAATTGCAGTTCTCGAAGTTTTGAAGAACAACATGGCCAGGCCGATTGGGTCATGGAGGAGGAATGGAAGAAATGGCACATGCAGCAAAGTGGGAAGAAATACATAAAAGGTTGGGACGGGGAGTGATGTTCAGGGGAAGAATGGAGGAAAAATATGTATACATTTTTTGGTATTAGAGTTTGAATGAATCGGAAGAAATTTTAATTTGAGCTGGGGATTTAAATACCAGAATTCCAACTAAAAGAGAAAAAAGAAAACACTAGAGCATGCATTTTATTTTGAAATTTCAAATTTCCTCTTTTTAGTTACTTTAGTGAAGTTTGAGTTATTTAAAAGGAAGTGTTTTAGTCATCTAAATTAATTTAATAGGGTTAATTAATAGTGATTTTTCTCAGATGAATTTCGAGGGTGTTACATTAGCACTCCTACAATATTATATTACATCTCTATTATATTTAGACTCCATCATCTAGTTCTAAAATAGTTTTAATGAAATATTGTATGAAAATTGTTTCTGAGTAATTAATTTTTCCTGGTTAACCTCATCATATGGATTTATGTTGTAAACAAAAGTTAACACCATAAGTGACCTTTTTTGCTATTCAGGATGCAGAAGAGAACTCCGATGATAGTCATTCAGCTGGTGATGATAGGTAACTTTCCATGTTTCAGTTATTGTGTATCCAACACTTACTCGTTGTAATATACGATAAACCAAAGGTTAATTGCATGTTTAGGTTGAAAATAATATGACAAAATATATAAATACATATTCTAATTAATAATGACACAAAAGTATATAATCCTACATAAACTGAAATAAAGTCTAGAACATTTCAAGCTACATCAATATATACTTACAAATGGCATTGAAACATCCTTTAAATTTATAACATGAATCAAAGGACTTACATTGCAATGATTTGTCTGATGTAGTGCCTCACATGCTACTAACAAAAAAATGTATGTTTAAAAAAAGAGATGAAAATCTAACAGTATGACTGTATTCATCTTGCAATGAATACATTACAACTGTCTTATAAATGACTATTGATAAAAAAAAACAGAGAGCTACATCTGATTTACTGGCCCTTTTTTAATACCCTTACTGCTGTGTGTATCCCAGCAATAACCGAATCTCATCTCATGGTTGTAAAATTGCCAGATGACTATATATCATTCTAGTGTAGAGGTCAAATGTCATGGTTTCACCTAGGCAGTTGTTGAGTGCTGTTGATGAGTCAACTGCTTAAAGAGCTACATCAATATTCCACCTCCAGCACAACAGTTGTTTGTTGAGATAAGTTGAGCGCCATCTAAATGACTCCCAATCCATCATCATCGCATAACAAAGCATTATTCAGATTTTCATATCCAATTTGTGAATGAGAAGATTGCATTGATAAAATTTGTGTTATTTCACATCCCGTTATACATCTTTGTTGCGGATATCATGATCATAAGACTTCTTATATATTGCTGTGAACAAATTTATTCCAATCTATATGTTTAGTAGCCTTAAACTTAGACTAGAGGGGGTATTAAAGTGCAGATCTTGTACACAAATATTGGTCACTTAATGAACCAAATTACATGTTTTTAGGTTATTCAAGACTTATCTCCTTGTTTTTTATGATCGACCTCTAAACTGAAACCCTCGTATGCACTTAAATAAATATGTAAAACTCAAGACCACCATGCATGATTATGTGCTGAGTGGTTTCAACTTTCAAACCCCCTCTTCCATTCATCTCAAAACTATCTACTTTGAGATGTTCAAGACAGTCAAGTGTACTCCGATATTACATCATGCAGATTTTTCATTTGCATCTTTTTATTACCAACATAATAATTGAGAAAACAATTAATGATGGAATGTGCACACGTTTAACATGTCTTGACGCTTTTCCAGATGCCACTCATTTATTTATTTTGAAAAAAAATATTGATTCAAGAATGAATGAAATTAAGGTGCACCTTGCTTTGAACACCTGTTAGTTTGACTTGTCATTGGCAGTGGCAGGTTTAAGAATGGTGAAATTACGGTACAAACCGGAGTTGAGAATCCGTTTGCAACCTTATCAGGTATGCATAATGTATACACATGCAAATGCTATTATACACCCTAGTTGTTGTAGTTATTCTATACCCAACTGAAATTACTAAATAGGTTTAGTAATTATTACTGAAGGTGACTGCAAACACTTAAATAAACAAGAGTATAGTTGATATCGATGAAACTTACTGAGACATTTCATTCCACTTTGTTCAGTAATTAGTGCTGGGTGTAGAATGTTCTGCACCTTAGGTGCAAATAACACTGTCATATATATTAAATCTGATCCTGATGATAGGACCACAAAACTTAAGTTAGATCACAATACCAAAATGTGGTCATAAATGCTAAATGTCTAGTATGTATATTTTTGTAACCACATATTGATTTTTATCTGACTTAGTTATTTGTGGTCCTTTGATTAGGGTGTGACTTAATAAACCACACCTTAGGTCATATATACATAGTTTCACGTTTGCTTGCATCATCTAAAGTTCTGAACTATATCCATTTGTTTCCATGACAGGCTTAAGGATATTCAGTTTATCTGAACTGAATGCTGCTACAAATAACTTTTCAGCTGACAGGGTTATTGGAAAAGGCGGCTATTCTACTGTCTATAAGGTGCTATATATGATATAAGAGTGAAGAAAAATTGTGCCGAATCTCTAAGGACTCGCCATGTTTGGATCAGTATTGGTTAGGGCAATGTATTTTTTTTCCTCGCACACCAAGGACCTGTGAACAATGCCTCTAGTGCATTACTAATAATTGTAACAATCATAACTCAGTCCAGACCTCAGGGCCTACGCATGGAAAAGACTGCTTCCTCATTTCATAGTAATTACTCCTATTAACTAGTAGGGTGAATCCCTCCAACAATAGCCACTACTATTGTTTTACTCAGTCCATTTCAAAATATAAGTATTTCTAGGCATGAACCAAGGTCCTAACATCTCTAGTATATCTAAATGGATTCACATCCAGGATTTTTGAGGATGCTATGAATCTTGATACCCAAATATATAGTCAGAAATAAGGTTCAAATAAATTATTTTAACATGCAGAAATATTGTCTGGAAGGTTTTTTCTGATTTATTTCCTTCTCTTTTCTTTTGTACTTTTCAGGGTGTGTTGCATGATGGGCTTGTAGTTGCCCTCAAAGTGATGAAAGGTCATCCAGATTCTAAGACAATGCTATTTCAGGATGTAAGAATTGGTGTAAAGCTTAATCACAAAAATGTAGTTAAATATCTGGGGTATTGCGTACAGTCGACAACCATGCTGGTGGAACATAATGGCAAAGAAGCTTTGGCAAAAAAGCGAACCCTCATTGCAGTACTAGAATACATACCTAATGGAAGCATGCAAGATATTGCTTGGGCAGAAAACGCTTATAATGATCAACCTGGTCAGTAGAACGGGGGCGACGTGCTGGGGCACGGCGCGGAGAAGCCTGATGAGCGCCGATGTGGTGAGTATCCACTCGGGCATTCCATCGAAAACCAGAGGTGCGCTCGTCTCCTGATGTCCCCGAAGCTGCCTCCTGCCCATGTGCCATGCTTCCCTGAGTCAAGCGGGCCACTACCTTCCCCGTTTCCTCAATCCGGCGCGAGAGCAAGTCCTGCCCCTTCGCCGCCTGTGAAGCCACTGCGAACGCCAGATCAACCTGTCCCAGCAGCTGATGATGAATCTCATCAATCCCATCCAGACGACGTGAAAGGGAGTCTACTGTCGCAAGCACCTTCGCCCAACGCTCGCTGTCAAACTGCTGCGCCATGGCTAACTCAACAAGTGCACTGAGTCTGCGCAGAGGGTCTCGGAACAGGAACTGTGGGGACGCACCTCAAGCAAGCAAACCCGAAAAGAGGTACGGAACATGAGTGATGCGATCAAATCACGCACCCAACCTCGCCCCTGAATTTTTTGCAGCACAAAACCGATGAAATCAGCGAACAACACCACAAATCCACCCACCGCCGAGAAGATAAAGCTCTGATTACCAAATGTCACAGCCCGTGGCCGCCGGCGAGCTACTGCCGGGATGTGAGCACGGGATAGGGCGCCGCCACCGAGCGAGGAGGACGACGAGCTTGCCTGGACAGACCTCCGCGAGGAAGACGACCGACGAAGGGGATCGATTTCTGATTTCTGAATGTCCTTGCCTCCTGATGCTTCTGCTCCTTGTATAGCTGGTCATTGGGTCGGCTGGGCCGTGGTGCCATATGGGTAAGACCAGGCCACATGGGCCGGGTGTTACATTCGCCTTCACTCTGAAACTCAACGACTTCCGGCTTGTTCGTCAGCTGCAGCACGCATGATACCTGCTTGTTGGACTAGCTAGCATGTTTAGCGGGTTCTTTCGTTTTTAAAATAGTGGACCAATTTGTGCAAATTTTAAAAAAGTAAGTCGTTTTCAGAATTAGATTTCAAAATAGAACCTCTTATGCAATTGCACTTTAAGTAATTTATGTTTTTAGTCGCTTTCGGTAATTATTACTAAAATTATATGCAGTAATTTTAGTTGACCACAGAATAATTCTAACACATAAGATGTAGAATAGCATTTATATAATAATCTCTACTCTTTAAAAAGAACAGTTTTTTTTTCTATCTCCACACAATAAATGTCCCCAACAGAGAGACTACATGTACACGAAAAATACATACAGAGTTATCCCTTTCTATAAATCAAATCTGACGGATCCATACACTTTTTACAAATTTAACAGATAAGCTCTTCCAGATCTCTCCGAATATACGAGTTCCAAGAAAAATTGTTAAAAAAACAAAACAAATTTATTTTAATATTAATATATTATTTATTAAGTTAGCGTTAGCACGGGTATTGGGACTAGTAAAATATAAAAGAAAAACAAAATAAAATAAAAATATATAAAACATAAAAATTATAAAACAATAATTATAATAAATTAAAAAGTATAAAAATAGAAAACATGTACTAGGCCACAGAAAACAGAAAATAAGTTTCGCTGCGAAAAAAAAAGAGAAAAGGTCTGACAAGAAGAGGGTGCGCGTTGGAGGTTTTGTCTGGGCCTCCGAGGCAGGGAAGATAGCCCATCGAGGCCCAAAGGGAAGATCATTCCTCCACGGTTCCACCTCCCCTTAAAACTGCCGCCTCTGCTTCTTGTCCAGCATACTATGGATGTTTTTTATGGTACATTGTATCCTATTTTTATGGACTATTTAAACATTTGATTTGGTTGAGTCTGTTGGGAGATAAGGAATTTTTTAAGTCAGCTTCCTTGCAATACAATGAGTGCTACTTTGCAGCTGTTTTGCATCCAGTAGACGTGTGAAAATTAAATTTCGTGTTGAATACCAAAATTGTAGTATATTCTATATAGTGATAGTGTATTATTCTTGCTGTCTTATTTATAATACTTTCAAAGTTATAAAATAAACAGCCTTGCTTGTTGATTGTTCTTATATGTATCATTGTCTTGGTGCTAAAAATTACTTATGATCAGGTGGTGTACCTTCGGAGCGTGCCTAGCGCTTTCGCTTGAGCAATGTAGAAGGCAAGTGAATGCAGCGATGGTTTTGCTACTGTTTTGACTTGCTATTTTTATCACATACATTTTAATGTCTTAAATCGTACCGGCATAATTATGATTTATATTATATATTGTTCAGCATGATGCTTTTATTGTTGCTTCATTGAATTGTCCTTATGATATATGGATGAAGTTGATGTGGTAGATACATTCTTACTATAAATAAGGATGTGGTTGATATATTTTTATTATAAATGAAGTTGATGTGGTGGATGCATTATCACTATGAGTGAAGCACATCTTGAACATTGCATTGCATATGAAGTTTCTTGTTAACCTATGGTTACGGCTGTACCAGTACACATCGTACGTTCCCAAAGAGAGGTACGATGTAAAAGTGAATATGGCATTGCATTCATATGCATTCATGGAAGTGTAGTTAATTTATATGTGACATTGCAGTCATATGCATTGATGGCAGTGAAGTTAATGGTATATGTATTCTTGAATCCTATGGAGAAGAGTCTACTTATTATATTTTTATGAGAAATTTCTTCTATTATATATGTTAATGTATTACTCTTCTTATCTTCTAGATTTCATTAAATTGGTATTTAAATCAACCTGTGATTTAAATAGCTTGTCAAAACAAATTTGCTTGCTGAGATGTTTTCATCTCATCCTTGCATTACTTTTTACAGGAACTTATTACTTGACAAGGGGTTTGGGAGTAGCAACATGTCATTTGTCACCATTGAAACAATTTATTATGTTAAACATTTCATTTAGTTCAACTTTGTTTATTAGTATTTGTGCTAGATGTTGAATACATGGTCATCTTATTCTGTTAGATATATTTATATTCTTCTTTATAATGTCTACATATTGCCAATGTGATGATTAGTAAAAATCAATTTTCTCTATATCGCTTCCGAATGGCTTAAATATTGTCTGTTATATGGTCTTAGTAGCATCTTGGGATGATTGTGGATTTTGGGGTGTTACACACACTCTAAAATTTGAGCATACATATGCTCAGAATTATTAGCTTCCCATAGCAAAAGAGCTCACTTTTATGAAAGTTAATTTTTAGACTCGGCAATTGTTCAAAGGTTCTTAAAACTAGTTTAAGGTCTTTGGCTTGTTCCAAGTCATGTTCCGAAGAGAGTATGGTGTCATTTGCATATTGCAGTATAGACAACCTGTCCTCCGCTAAATGTGGAACTACTCTGAAAAAATTCTCATTCTCCTTTGCCCTTTCAATTAAAAAGGATAGGTGAAAGATGGCTAGCATAGCGGCCACCAAATTGAATAGGATATGTGAAAGAGGATCATTTTGTTGAAGTCCTTTTTTAGGTTGAAAGTAATTCAGTATCATCATTGACTTTAATGGCCACACTCTCACCTTAGACTATTTGGTCTATCCATTGGCACCAATGCGGAGAAAAGCCTTTCATCCTCAGGGTTTGCTGCAGAAAGGACCAATTTACTTTATCATATGCCTTCTCAAAATCTAGTTTCAGAATGATGCCATTTAATTTTTTTTCCTATGCATCTCATAAATAGTTTTGTGTAAAATCACAATTCCTTCCATTATGTTTCTACTAGTCATGAACGTTGTCTGAGTAGGTTTAATTACCTTTTGAGCTACTAGAGCTATCTATTTGTCATGAGCTTCATAAAAATTTTGAAACTTACATTTAGGAGACAAATAGGTCTAAATTGCTGAATTTGAGTGGCCTCTTTTTTGTTTTGGAATTAAGGTAATAACACCAAAATTGAGGCTACAAATGTTTAGATCACCCTTATGGAATTCTCTAAAAAGGGCCATCAAATCTACCTTAATGAGTTTCCAAAAGGCTTGATAAAACTTAGTAGGGAAATCATCAGGTCCAGGAGCCTAATAATGTTCGATTTGAATAATTGCAATTTTGACTTCCTCCTCAGTGAATTCTGAAGTAACTATGGAATTTTCCTCATGGTAATAAACTTGAGGAATATCCTCCCTGACCATTTCACTCATGGAGAAGTTGTTGCTTTCAGAAGCTCCAAAATGGCTTTTATAGAAAGTGCTGATGTATCCTTTAAGATTTTCATCTCCTTGTATTAGGCCTTCTTCCTAACCGAGTTGGAAAATCCTTGACTTTCTATGTTTGCCATTAGCTATCAAATGGAAATATCTACTGTTACAATCGCCCTTTAACAACTTAGTTGTTTTGGCTCTTTGGTACCACTTTATTTCTTCCTCTCTTAAGAGAAATGATAGACGTTCTTTAAGTCCTTGTTAAAACAACCTCACTATCAGAAACCATAACAGATTCTGTCTTGTTATCCAAGCTTTTCTGAATAATTCCTCCTTTTCTACGTATTTTATAATGACCACTTACATTCCTAGGCCATCCTCTAAGGAATTGTTTAATTCTTCTAATTTTAAATTGCCATTTTTGCATGGGTGTGCTGCGCGTTTTTCATTTTTCCAAATTTGTGTCACTAGCTTCGAGAAATCCTCATGCAGCAGCCACACCGATTCAAATTTAAAAAGTGGTGGCTTGTTGTTATGGGTGCCGGTTCCTAGCTGCCCTAGAAAGGCAATTAGCTTGTGGACCATCTATGAGACCCATGGTAATTGTAATGCTACGGCACCTGTGAATAAGAAGATGAACTTTGTCAGTGTTGGAGTGGAGGCGCAGACTGAGCAAAACGCAACAAGTTGGTAACAGTGAAAACATTGAACTACCTGATGAGAGCAATGATGAGTCACATGTCCAAATTACAGATAAAAGTGTTCCTGATACAGTGTTTGGAGAGCTTGATAAGAGCTGCAGAGAACAGGGAGGAAAGCTCAAGCGTACAAGAATGAGCATCTGGCGCCCTTGAGAGGATTAAGATACGACATCAATAGTATCTGTGCTAAGATGAGAACCTATGTGCTGGCATCAATATGTTTCTTGATAAAGTTTATTTGTGCATTAGAAAAAGGGATTATTGATTCTGTAATATTTTTCCCACAACAGGCAAGATATATTACCTGAACTCTGCAAACATATTCCTTTAAGATATGTATTCTAATTCAGATTGTTCAATTATATGTTCTAGGAGAAAATATCACTATGGAGAGGGTAAACAGGTGTGGCAATTCCGCACCATCTTTCTAGTGCAAATCAAACCCGCACCTGACCTGTATAATGTTTAGTGCAGGTGTGAATTTTATTTCTCGCTAGGGCTGTTAGGGGGAAAAGAGTGATCACTAGGTTAATCTTTAAACCTACTTGTTAAAAAAAACAAAGTTTTAAAATCAAATTCTACTTTTGAAAAAGGAATAAATACTATCAACCTCCCTCAACTATTCTGGCCAGTTAGTTTTTGTCTCTCATCCAGAACACCAGGTATTTTGACTCTTTCAACTTTTCAACCAGTTCGGTTTTCCTTCCTGAGCGGTTTCGAGGGCGGTTTTGTCCTGTGGGGCAGGGTGACGTGGATGGAAAGCTGACTCACTATTCAGGTAGCAAGATGTGGCTATCCACATGGCATTTTTCGCTGATATAGCACAATCTGCTGATGTGGATACCCAATTTAGTCTGGTTTTATTCTAAATTAAAAAACAAATACTTAACGACCTCAAAAAATTATAAAACTTTACAAAGGTTTACATCATTTTACAGGAACAAATTTTGTGTTAGGACCAATTTCAAATTCTAAACGCAATTTATTTTACAAATTTAGAAATAAAATTTTATATTTTTTTAAGTTCATGTAATTCAAAGTATTTTTATTGTTTCACATCCATTTTCTTTAGAAATCTATAAATTTCATATTTTGAACTTGAATTAAAATTCAAAATTCAAATAGAGAGCTGAGTCACCGTCCCATTATAAATCTCTTTTTTGAATTTTGTTGAAATAAATCTGTTTCGTATTTGAAGATGAGTCAAAAATAAAGGTTGTTCCGCATGAAGAGATATATCATATTGCAAAGTTTCAAATTCATCCAAGTTATGGAAGTCATGGTTTTAGGCATAACAGAAGGCTACTGCTGAGTCACTGTCCTGTTATAAATCTGTTTTTCGAATTTTTTAGAAATAAATCTTTTTGAATTTGGAGATGATTCCAGAACAAAAGTTGTTCCTCGTGAACATATATATCATCTTGAAAAGTTTCAAATTCATTGGAGCATGAAAAATCACGTTTTTGAAGTAAAACAGAAGGCTGCTGCTTCAAAAACAGAAGGCTTTTTTCTTCTTCTGATTTTTCCGGAATTTTGTGCGGCCTCATATTTTGCCTCAAAAACTTGACGTCTCAAACTCAGATAAATTTGAAACTTTGCAGTATGATAAATCTCTTCATGAGGAACAACGTTTCTTTTGGAGTCATCTTCAAATTCGAAACGGATTTATTTCTACAAAATTTGGAAATCAGATTTATAACAGGGCAGTGACTTAGCTCCTTGTTTGAATTTTGAATTTGAATTCAAGTTCAAAATGTGAAAATTTTAAATTTCTAAAGAAAGTGAATGTGAAACAATGAAAATACTTGAAATTATATGAATGTGAAAAAAATAATTTTTTCCACTGGTTTCAGAGATCTAGATTATTTTTATGGTTATATCTTTTTCTAAATTTTTAAAAAAAAAGTGTTTCGAATTTGAAATTAGTTCTAAAACAAAATTTGTTCTCTGTAAAATGATTTAAATCTCTACAATGTTTTATAATTTTTGAGGTCATTAAATACTAATTTAGAATAAAATCAGACTAAATCGGGTGTTCACGTCAGCACGGAGTGATACATCGGCAGTCCACGTCAGCGATAAATGCTATGTCACCCTGTCACGTAGGACAAAATCATCTTCGAAACCGCTCAAAGAGAAAAAACGGACGGGTTAAAAAGTTGAGAAAGTCAAAATATCTGATATTTAAGATGAAAGATGAACCAAACCACATAATAGTTACGGTTAATTCCTTATAGGCCATTGAAAAAAGTTCGGGTTCCTTATTAGCCATCGCAAAGTTTGAATTTCCTTATTAGCCATCCATTTTAACTTTTGTTCCTTAGTGACCACTATGGTCTCTTTTATCCCAAAATACCCTTACCTGTTGCAAGCAAAATTTAAACTGTGAGCACCGTAATTTCTTCAATAATTTTGTTTTGATTCCATTAGTATCTTTTCTCATTGAGTAATTTTGTATCAATTTCTCGAGTAATTTTGTTTTGATTTCTTTAGTAATTTTCTCGCATTCAGTAATTTTGTTTTGGCTTCCTTACTAGAACAAATCTTGAAAATTACCATGAACCCAAAAAAAATTTACTCGAAACAAAAATTACTGAATGAGATATAATTCAGAGGGAACAAAAAAAATTTTCTGAAAGAATCGATATAAAATTACTGAATAAAACTGAAACAAATTTAGTAAAAATTACTAAATGAATCAAAATAAATTTACTAAAGGAATTGATACAGA
>BCLH01000323.1:138215-188076 GCA_001602315.1 Zoysia pacifica | reverse complement strand
ATTTATGGGTCAATTCCTTAATAACCATCCAAAAAATTACAAATTTCTTATCAGCCAATTAAAATTTTCAATTTTTTTATCAACCACCAATGTTAAGTTTGGTTCCTTATTCACCACTCCTATACATTTAATGGTTTGAAAAAGATTTATTTGCCCCTCAATTATTTTGTTACTAAGTTTCCTCGTTACTCATTTAGTGAGCTTTTGTAAGAATCATTTCTATCTCACAAATTCACATTACGACCCACGAGCTTAAAATGAAATAGAATGGTATAGATTAAATTTTAAAATTTGAATTGAAAGTGAAAACTTTTCCTTGTGAAAATTTTATAACCCCTCAACATCAAATAGCGTCCACTAAAATGAGTAATGATAAAATTTAAGAAAAACTGATGAGCAAATAAGTATTTTCAAGCCAATATTTTAATGGTTGATAAGAAAAAAAGTTAATATTAGTGACGGATAAGAAAATTGAAAATTTTAAGTGGCTGATAAAAATCTCATAGTTTTTTAATGGTTGATAAGGAATTTACCCAATATTTATATGCTTATGTGAGGGACTGCTGGGGTAATAGGAGCAAGAAATACCTGGGCGACAGTTTTGCCCCTTTCTTGGGCAACCTGTTTGAGAATAGGGGAGTCCATAACAGAACCGTTGGCCCATGCCGTGCCCTTCCCGCCCAAAGGAGAGTACGCGCAGAGCTGGATCCCTTTCTCCCTGCAGAACTCCCGGAGCTTATTCTGTCGGCAGTATGGGTGCGCTTCCACCTGCATTCCCGAAATATAGAGCAAAGTCTGAAGTAATCTCAAAATATTAGCAAACGTTGCTACCAAAATAAATGAAGTTATATACTCTCTCCGTTATTAAATTATTATTGCCCTTATTTTAGACATCAACTTTAACCATTTATTTTATTTAAAAAATTAATTCAAATGTGTAAAATTATAATTCATAGTTCTAACTACTTTTATAATAAATCAAACTATAATAAAATATATAATATTCATCAAATTTTGTTAATAAAACGAATGGTCAATGAAGTCAACGCTGACATAATTTAGGAACGGAGGGAGTAACAGCTAACTGAAGAGAAATGAACTTATTTTCACTTTACACGGCGATGTAGCATGAAGTTATTTTCACTTTACACTGCGATGCAGCATTTTTTTTTTTTGCAATGGATAAAATGGTGGGTGCTACTTGTGTTGATATCGCTGCCATCGCCGACCTATGCCGAAGGACATGGTAGCCACATGAAAGTAGGAATATGCGGCAAAGGATGTACAACAAAGTCCACCTATGAGTGGGCAACGCCCAAGTTTTTTTTTAATTTTTTTAAAGAATCACTATAAAATGGGTCTGTCTCCTTAGAAGGTGACATAGATTTCGTTGATCTCAAAGTTGCTTTTTTTAAACCAATTATGTATTGATCCACCCATCCAGATTTTCTTTCTTTATGCTACTAAAATTTTATGTTAAGGGATAAAGTATTTCAACTTGTTCATGGAACATTTGTGCCAGCTATAAAAAGAACAGATTTTAAGTATGCACTTGATTATTTTGTATGTTGTGATAAAAGAAAATAAGATTTTGTTCACCTAATAACAAATCGTTCTAGATTCACAAAACTAATATTTCGCAAGCATTGTTCCATTGTTCTGAAAATGCGAGTTCAACAAATTACTCCCTCCCTGCCAAAATAAGGGATTTTAAGATTTTCAAACATCTCTTTTTGACAATTCGTGTTATTAAAAATTTATGAAAAAATTAATTATTTTATTATGAAATGATTCATTATTAGAACTACTTTAACCTTGACTTGTTTATATTTGTACTTTGTAAAATTTTTGAATAAAATAAATGGTCAAACACTAATTTTAGAACGGCAAAAACGTCACTTATTTTAGAACGGATGGAGTAATACAGTATCTAGATACTACTCTCTCTGTCCCATAAAAAAAATCATTTTTTGACTTTTAGAGTTTAAATTTGACCACTCGTTTTATTCAAAAAATTTGTAAAAATATAATTTATTTTATTGTTAATTATTTTATCATTAAAAATACTATAAGTATGATTTATTTGTTTTTATATTTGCAAAAAAATTTGAATAAGATGAGTGGTCAAAAAGTCAAAAAAATAATTTTTTTTATGGGATAGAGGGAGCAGTGACTTAGATACTGTATTACTCCCTTCGTTTTAAAATAAGTAACGTTTTTGGTTTTTTAAAAGTCAAAAAAATGATCTTTTTATAGAAAAGAGTTAGTAGTAACTTAGAAATAGCAAGTCACATAAAAGCTTCAGTTTAGCGGAGTGAGGAGCCGTTCTTTGTTTAGCGGGAAAGGGACAAAAAACTGCATGTAGCTTAGGTACAAAGCATTACCTGGTTAGCAGCGGGAGGGATCTTTGCAAAGGATAGCAGGTACTCCAGCTTTTTGCAGCTGAAGTTACTGACGCCGATGGCCTCAGCCAGGCCTCGCCTCTGGCACTCCTCCATCTCCTGCCACACCCCCACCATGTCCATCGCCATTAGGTCTTCCTTCACCACCAGCGGGCCTCCTTCTGCCGCCTGCGGCCTCATGCTGATTGGGTGGTGAATCAGGTACAGGTCCACGTATTCCATCTGAAGGTTCCTGACGAAAGAGCGACGGATCGAGTTAGTTGCAACTTGCAAGAACACCGTGGACAATCAACGTCCGGCCAGCTGTGGCTACTTACTTGAGCGTCTTCTGGAGAGCCGGCACGACCCGACCAGGATGCGCGTCGGTGATCCAGAGCTTAGAGGTGACGAAGACCTCGGCCCGAGACGCGATCGTCCCCGCTCGGACAGCTTCCGCCAAGGCTTCCCCGAGAGGGACCTCGCTGTTGTATGCCGCGGCTGTGTCGAAGTGGCGGTACCCTGCGTCCAGGGCTCGGAGGACCGCCTCTTTCACGCCGGCGTACCCCTCTGCCTGGCCTAACGTCGCTGTTGCCGTTCCGAATCCTATGCGTGGCATTGGCTTACCGGAATTCAGTGCCACCGCCGGCAAGCCCATGGCCATGGTCCCTTGCTCCTGTTCACTGACGGCTGCTACGGCTCGCGTGCCTGGTGTTTATGAGATGTTCTCTGTCTGTCTGTCTGTCTGTCTGTCTCTGTCTCTCTTTCAATGTTAAGTGTTTATATCGATGGCGTTGAAAGTCTGGAACAGGAGCACCATATGTTCAAGATTTTGTTGGATTCGATTATATCGATCCCCATGCCTGTCGCTTGTAACGTGTCAATGTCAGTTCCAAATTCTCTCTTGCTACTGTCTATTGTCGACGCTATCTCCACCGAGGTTAATTAGTTTGCGTACGATGGAAGAGGATGTCTCGGAATAGCTCTGGCTTCCATGAGCACGACGGGAGGATGCTTTATAAAAGAAATTGTTCGTATGTAAATTTCAGTTGTTCTGAAATTTTGATTGGGCGATCTAAACTCTTAGTTACCTGGTGATTAGTAATTCTTTTTTTCATATTTGCACTTGTATATTGTTGCTCAGGTGATTTCATAATCTATCTTTAAGTTTTGTACCATGCATCAGTCAACTTCCCATCCCCCAGGTATATTTCTTTTTTTACATAATGGAATGAGTTCCCGTATCGACATCGTTTAGACGATGTACAGGCAAAAACCCAGAAGTGCTTGTAAAAAACGGACTGGTGGAGTATGTGATATCAGTAGGTGTTACACTCAAAATTTGTATCTTGAAAAAACCGAAAGTTCTGATTTTCTAGACAGTATGCTCTAGTTTGTTAGACTGAATATATCTATTAATGATTGTTTCGTAAAAATTATTTTTTAACATATTTTTCAGGACATGAAAGATATTTTTAAAGAGTTTGACTAAATTCCAATAAAAAAAGAAAGAAGTGCTTAAAAAGACATGAAGATGAAGCTAAATCCATGATTTAAAGATTCTATGACGTAGCCCTTGTCGAGATGATTGAAACAAATATATGGATCGCCTAATTTAGAGACCGGACAAGAAAATTGCGGGCTTAACAAAATACGTCCCAGCCACCACTCCGGCAAAACGCCGAGTATTCAGTACAGGAGTGTTCGATACAGTACTGGAGTGTTCGGTAATCCTTTTCTCGACGTGAGATTTTACCGATCGAAGTCTCTAGCAATGTGCCGGAGTGTCCGGTACTTGAAACCTGTTTTTGATAGTTTTTACACCAAATTGGAGCTAATTTGTTTTCTAATCAAATAGTTCTGTGGCTCCACAGGGTAAGATCACCCCACCTTTATATAAAAAATCCTAAGGCTGATTGAGTAGGTAACCCAGTCGATTCTACCAAGTGCTCTTTACTTTTTACCTCTTCAAACCCTAATCCTATTCCAACCCCCTATGCTGTTCATTCACCGGTCTCCATAGCTATAGATGACGTCCTAGAGCCTGCTGGTCGATTTAGGGCACGTCCGGTGATGTTCACGCCCAGACGGGGTCTCTTTCGGGCGAGAGATTCGACGGCCTTTGCTAGTTTTCTCGTAAACTAGTCGTTCTTCGCCACAAAAACGCGTCGTCTACCAATTTATAGGTTTGCCCGTAAACTTAGCTGTCTTTCACAGCGAAATCGTGATACCTACATCTTCACGAACCGATCGGAGGTGACCTCCTCGATCTAATCCGTTGCGACCCGCATGACCTAGTGCTCTTTGTGCGTTGACCCAATTCGAGCATTAACACACTTTTTGGTGACTTCGCTCGGGACGATTATTCGGTTTTCATCGTAGTAACAGAATTTTTTTAACTTAACCTTTTCTCTAATTGGTCCATCTTTGTGATTCATCGTAACCACCGCGCCTGGCCTCTTTGGATCGATTGCATCTATTTATGGTTGTTCTTATTCTTGTTGCAGATTCTACTTGTAAGGGCCAAGAATAAAGAAGAAGAAAGAGTCAAGGTCACCTTATTCTTGTGGTTTGATCAAGACAAGAATGCAGTACATGATGGGCTGTTCATACTGCTACGATGATCATAAGGTAGAATATGCAAATCCAATAGAAACCCTTAATGGTCATTTTGCAAGCACCACGAATTCTTATGTTGATGTTGCTAGATATTATAGTGAGCATATTGCATCGACTAGTCATTATATTGATAGTGGTCTTAACTATTTGAATCATTATTCTGAATATATACATAGATCCGTTGTTTATGATACATTTGCTCCAAGTTTAGATTCTACTAGCAATATTCAATACATATATCCTCATGCATCGGCAATGGGTCAAGCTCATATGCCGATGGATAGTTATCAAGATCGAGCCAACATCATGGGTTCAGCTAAGTTTTATGAAACACTACATACCAATAATTTTATGAATACCTAATATGTTGTTTCTTCTTTCAATGCATCGGCACCAATTGCACCATCTATGATAACTTCATATCATGTGCTGATATATGACACATATGGCCTTGCTAGTTTATATCTTTCATCTAATTGTTCTCAAGTGCCATATGATGCCTCGCATATTAATAGAGTGGAGGTTACACCTACAAATTCAATACTTTTCTCAAATCTTAATGGTCATAATTTGGCTCCTCATGCTACTGAAATTTGTAGCCGAATTAATGAAAATTTAGCAAGCATCCACATACCTCTACATGCCACTCTTGCATATAATTCATCCCCTAATTCGGCTTTAAGTGCAAATAATAATCATGGTCGAATGGGTGAAAATTCAACAATGGCTCTTATGTTTCGTCAAGATGCATTTTCGAGTATAAAGAAGAAATTAGATGTGGATTTTGCAAAGTTTCTCGTAAGAATTAGGAGTCGTTCCAATAAAAAGCTGATTGTTACTGAATTATCGGTTACAAGCAAGATCGAGAAAACAAACACAGGTACACATAAGGATATCAAATGTAAAATGGTAGCTATATTTAATTTTCCTAAAGAGGTCATATGTTTGTCAAGTGATTATTCTATTATTCATCGACCTCAACCCATAACCGAACAAGGTTCGGTTAGCAAAGAGCATCAACGAGAGCATAGAGACAGAGACGAAAAGAAGATGAAGGCGTTGTTATACCACATTTCAATTCATATCAAGGTTCCACCTCTCTCCAACACATTTGATAAGGTATGCTTTACAAGTACTTTACTTAATTCTCAATCAAATCATAAATTTTTAGTTAATACATGCATTAGTACTGCTATAGAAAATAATGCTAAGAGATCGATTGAGGAGGGTAATTTACCTGTTAGCAACAAAAAGTTTTCACATAGTGTCGATCCATGCATTGTAAAAATTAAAAAGGTCGATAACAGTAATATTTTAGCATTCAAAGTCTCAACTTCATCATTGCCCAAGTTGTTATCTAAATAGTTTACTTGTGGCCATTCGGGTTTTAAAAGAACAAAATCAAGATTAACCAATGTTGCAAAAACTTATGCTAGTGTGGTAGTTTCTTCGTCCCAAAATAAGTGTTCTTTTTGACTTTTGAAATCGATGTTTGACCATTCGTCTTATTCAAAAAAAATTTGAAAATACAAAAATGAACATGTCAAGCTTAAAGTACTTCTAATAATGAATTGGTTCACAATAAAATAAATATTTTTTAAAAAACGTTTTGAATAAGACGAATGGTCAAAGTCTAAAACAACACTTATTTTGGGATGGAGGGAGTAATAAATTCTAAAGCATCCAAAAATGAAAACACAAGTAAATGCGTAGCTGAATGGGTAAATGAGAAATCTGAGCCATTCGTTTGCTCAACATTAAAGCCGTCTCCTCAAAAGAATCGGCTAAAGAAAATAAAGTACACTTTTGATTTAACTTTATGTGATGATCTATTTGATAGCTTGCTAGAGAATAATTTTATTAGGATCATAGATCACAAAGTCATTTCATCATTGCAAGATATAGGGAAACAAGCATATTGCAAGTGGTATAGTTCTTTTGATCATAGTACTAAGAATTACAATATATTCTGTCACAAAGTCCAATCGGCCATTGATGGAGGTCGATTGAGTTTTGGAGAAACATTAAAGGACGACCAGTTGGCTTCAATTGGTCTTGATAGTAAAAGATTACCAAATCGGTCACGGGCCGATTCATCTAAAAACAACGAGTTGATTCTTGGTAAAAATAGTTTAAAGCCCTCCGACGAAAAGAATGTACTTGCCGATAAGATTCATGATGATATTGTTAAAAGCAACAATTTTAAAGAAGTTTTTGAAGATCCATCGTACATTGGGGGGCTTTAAGCTTGCTCATTACCGATTAACTTCAAATCGGCCAAACCTAGCAAAGCTGAAAACATCGGAACGTCCGGTTTACTAAATCAGAACTTTCAATTTTCATAGAGTCAATGAAATGAGCAAAAATCCAAGAATCAATTTAAAAATGGTTGAAGGAGGTAAATTCCATGACAAACATGAGGGTAGAAAGCTAAATCTTACATTTGAAGATCTTTTGGCCAAATATGTACGAGAAAGAGATGCGAGGAGTGCTTCTAAGCCAAACTACCCCAAGCCATCAAGAGTGCCTTCAAAATACAAACATGAGGGTTGGAATCGGCAAAGGAAGAAAGTTTTTTCAGAGGCTCCATATCTTCCTTTCACACTGATTATGCTAATGCCGTACAAATCACCTACTGTAGGTTTTTATCCTTATTCATCATGGGAGTGAAGTGGTTCATGGATGTAACCTCAATTCTATCATAGGCAAAATATAAATACAAGAAGGCAACCACACACGAGAGACCGTTTTGATAAGAAGAATCGGTCAATAGATCAAGAGAAGAGAAAGGTGATCCGACAAGTCTATCGTGTCGAAAAAAGATGGCCGTAAAGATAAAAGTTCAGATCTGAATTTAAGTGAAGAAAAGCTAATTCATGCTTTGAAAGCTTCGGCAATTAATGGCAAAAAGATGAAGCAACCAAGTGTTGATATTCTTGATGCCAAATCTGAACTAAAGAAGTTGAAAGAGCAAATTAGAATTGCCAATTCCCAAGACAAAAACAAAACCGAGAGGTCCACTCGGTTTCTCAAGTTGGCAAATAAAGGAATTGCAAAAACTTAGTGCGAAAGTGTTGAAAAAGAAAGGCACGGTATGGATTCACAAAGAGAATTTGCAAGAACGTGACAATCATGGTGATCAAATGATGGATGTAAAGAAGATAGTGGGGAAAAGAAGTGCTAAGCAACAATTAAGGTATGTGCCTGATCATCAAGATTATTGGTCATTTGTTCATCTTGATTTATTGTCCATGTCACCAATGCGTATGAGTTGAAGCCATCTCCATATATTTAATCTCATCCTTCTTGGTCTTATTTTAATCCTTGGGAGTACAAATATTGCTCATGCTATGAAGGGTTATGTTTAAATTATCATACAATTGTTGAAATTAATTTTAGTTATGAAGACCGAAATAACTACATATATGACATTTGTATTACTTCTTAGAGTTTATTTCGGTCGTATAAATTATATAAAGGATGGATCATAGTGCTTACATTGATGTATGCCTAGATGCTATTCTTATATCATGAATTTGATGTTGCTAAGCATTTAGGCACATAGTAATAGTAGCTATGTATTTGGCATGATGAGTATCCGGTTGCAATGCCGATAAAACTTAATTTTCAGTTGCCAAATGATCGATACTCAAAATTGCCAATGCTGAAATCTTGAAAAACCGAAAGTCCCAGTTTGGCAATTAGGGAGTTTCAGTTTTGACTTAAGGAGTGATAATTCAGCTATTTTTGTTTCAAACTTGGATGGAGCCGAATCAAAATTCTGAAAAGTCTTTTTAGTCATTGCCTCTGTAATTTTAGATTAATATTTCAAAGGAAGTTCAAAGTTCAGCATATATGCATTTTATGAGCTTTTAAGTTTTATTGCTGAACACTGAAGAATTTAATGAGCGTGCTTAAATGCAAAACGACATAGTTTTGACATGGGTAGAAGAGCATCAGACTTCAATAGCCAATGAGTTGTAACCAACCATTGTTAAGCTACTAATAACTTCGACACTCGGGGAGCAAAGCCGCTAAGTGAAATGTGAGGAAGAAGATGCTACAATAAAAATACTTGTTATGCTTGTCAAATATGCTGTGAAATGATTAGTTCCATTCAGCCAAGAATATGAATGTTATCTTGTGAGGAAACAAGGTCAATGGATGATTTGGTTATCACTTTGGACAGAATCTGCAGTCACCGAAGTGTGTGGTATAATACCGGAGTGTCCGGCAAGCCCTCTCGGGTTTGGGGCATTTTACCCACCAGACTATCCGGCGCGTTGACCGAACTGTCCGGCAAGCCCTCTCGGGTTCAGTGCTTTGTACACTGAACTGTTCGGTGAAGGACCAGAATGTCCGGTGACCGAAGTATCCGACACGATGCCAGAGCATCTGACATGCCCTCTCTGGTTCAGGTGCATTGCACACCGGACTGTTCAGTGCAGGATCGGAATGTCTGGTGACCGAAGTATCCAGTATAATGCCAGAGTATTCGGCAAAGCCTCTCGGGTTCAGGTGCTTTGCACACTAGATTGTCCGATGCATAACCAGAATGTCTGACCACCAGAGTATCTGGTGATTTACCGGAGTATCCGGCAAGCCCTTTCGAGTTCAAGTGTTTTGCGCACCGGAGCTAATGCATTGCTACAATTGACAGAATATTATTTCAGCTACTTGATTAGTTTTTTATATCAGTATTAGATAATTGGTATCTTGTTTATCATCATACTTGAGCAATTTTGGGTAACAAGAATATTTTTTGGCACGCTAGCTTTGCCAAAAAGCAGGGAGCATGTGTTGACACCCAAAATCTGCATCACAAGAAGATCGAAAGTTCTGGTTTACCGAACCGGATGCTCCAGTTTGGTACACCAAATACATCTGATAATGATTGTTTCGCAAGAATTATTTTTCAACATGTGTTTTTAGATATGGAAGATATTTTCGAAGAGTTTGGCTAAATTCCACTAAAAAGGAAAGAAGTCCTTAAAAAGACATGAAGATGAAGACAAATCCATGATTTGAAGATTCCATGACGTATCCCTCGCCGAGATGATCGAAACGGATATATGGATCGCCTAATTTGAAGACCGGACGAGGAAATTACGAACTTAATAAAAAACGTCCGAGCCGCCACCGGAGTGTTCGGTAAAACACCGGAGTATCCGGTACAGGAGTGTCTGGTATAGTGCTGGAGTGTCCGGTACGCCCTCTCTAGACGTGAGATTTTGCCCACTGGAGTCTCCGGCAATGTATCGGAGTGTTCGGTTCTCGAAGTCTATTTTTGATAGTTTTTACATCAAATCAAAGCTAATTTGTTTCCTAATCAAAGAAATCCGTGGCTCCACGAGGTAAGACCACCCCACCTCTGTATAAAGAGGCCTAAGGCTGATTGAGGAGGTGACCCAATCGATTCTATCAAAAACTTTTTACTTTTTACCTCTTCAAATCCTAATCCTCTTCCAACCCCCTATGTTGTTCATCCACCGGTCTCCACGGCTATAGATGACATCTTAGGGCCTGTCGGCCGACTTAGGGCACGTATGGTGATGCTCATGCCCAGACGGGGTGTCTTTCGAGCGAGAGATTCGATGACCTTTGCTAGTTTGCTCGTAAACTAGTCGTTTTTCGTCATAAAAGTGCATCGTCTATGCCTTTGCAGGTTTGACCTTAAACCACGCCGCCTTTCGCAGTGAAATCGTGATACCTATATCTTCATGAACCGATCGGAGATGACCTCCCTAATCTGGTCTGTTGCGACCCTCACGACCTAGTGCTCTCCGTGCGTTGACCCGATCCGAGCGTTAACAGTAGGTAACATCAATCCATTCTACCTCCTCTGGTTTTAAAGTATTGACACTATTGAGTTCTAATACTATTAATTTTGACTATTTGACATTCAAAAAATTGTTTAAATATGTAAAATTATTAATTATATTTTAAATATCATAATGACAAAGAACATTATAACAAAATATGTTATATTTGTCATACTTATCTTTTTTTAATAAAATAATGATCAAATTTGATATTAAAAGTTAACAATGTCAATCTTTAAAAACCAGAGGGGGTATATTATTGTAGAATTCGATTATTGGTTTAGCTATCATTGCGAAGGCATTTTTTTGGATGTTAGGATACCATAAAATTCATAATCGAAGTGTTTTAACACCACATGTGCAACATTTCAAAACTATAATTGCAATATAAATTTTATACTGCGACATAGCATATCTATAGTTTAATTCCGAAAAAGAATCTGGCTCGAAGAGCGACCGGGCATTCTCTCTCAAATCAATGACTCAATCATACTGGACACACCCAGAGGTGGTGAAAGGCTCCGCCGCGGACTATTTCACAATAGTAAACTGATCTTATATTATGTTAGTTTTAAAAGTAAATAAAATTTGATCTGATTCTAATCTGATCTCATTCTCTTTGTAGCTAGACCTTTTTTTTTCCTCCTAACAGGCTTGGGCACACCTCTGCCGTCTGATCTCACCGGTCACCGTTCACGATTGAGAATTTGAGGACCTTGAGGTTGATTTGCTCAGTCGCAGATCGCCATGTGGTCATGTCCCCGCGTGGATTTGTGGATGACAACGACAATAGGCCACACCTCACGAGCTCCTTGCATCATGCACGCTCCTGCTCCATTTCATGACTGAGTGCACGACGGTTGGTTTGTGTGGTTTGTCACTCTTCAAGAAATTGGCGTTCCAGTAACATCATTTCTAGAAACGAGAGGTGGCCCAGTAACATCATTTCTAGAAACGAGAGGCGGCACACGGATGCTGGGTACAGAGGCAGTGGTGGATCTAGAATTTTAATTGTGAGGGAGAAAATAAAGTAGTATGATATATCAAACTTAACCAGAAAGAATTCACCCAATTCGATTAATGCGAGCGATAAGATAGACGAGCAATGGAGCAAAAGGGATATTTAGATTATTGCTCTCCTGATTAACATGTGATTAGGAAAATTAATACTGGAATCAATGCATTTCTCTAAGATGAAAACCCTAAGGAAAGCCTGAAACCTTTAGGGAAAATCTTTCACTACGAAATGCTTGGGGAAAGAATCCTAGGTAAAATATTGACGAGAAAGGGTAGGTGCCCTAAAGTTTTTAAGAAATCTGTAGGAAAATAGGAGCTTTCCCTAGGAATCTGACTTCTTAGCAAAAACTTTCTGGCCAAATTAAAAATAAATATTGGGGGCCCGCTGCCCGCCTGCAGTGCTACAGCCCATTGCCGCTGCCCATCATCGCCCGTCGCCGCAACGCTTTGCAGCTGCCACCCAGCTCTCCCGCCGCTCTGTACGCCACCGGTGCTCCCCTGCCATTGCCACTGTGTTCCCATCTGCCACCGCCGACACGCTGCACAGCGCCAGCTCGCTCGCAGCGCTGCGTCCCCACCACCCTGCATGCTGCCACCACTCGCCCAATGTCGCCACTGTGTTCCCGCCCGCCGTCGCCGACGTGCTGCACGCCACCATGCTTGCCCACTGCTATTGCCTGCCCACTGAGCCGCGTCCCTGTCCGCCGCGACGCTCACCGCCGTTGCAGGCACCGTTCGCCCGTCGCTGACCTCTCTGCCACCGAGCTTGCCCACCCACCGAGCCATGTCTCTATCCACCACGCCGGCATCACAGGGACCGCTCGCCTGCCCGCTGAGCCACGTCTCTGTCTGCCACACCGCTCGCCGCCGTTGTAGGGGCTGCTCGCCTGTTGCAGCTTGCCCAACCAGCCCCAAGCCACCTGCCCAAGTCCTAAGAGAAATAAAGGGATGGGAAGTAGGGATGGCAATTCGGGTGCGGATTTCGAGTACCCGTTGGATTTTGCACCCGATGGATGTGGGTGCGGGTCAATTTATCCACCCGTGGATGACACCTGCATCCGACCCGAAATAAAACGGGTGCGGGTAGGGTTTTTCCCCACCTGCGGGTGATCCATCGGGCACCCGAATACTTTATTGGGTCCGAAACTACACCCGTACTTCCTCTATCATGCGGGTTTTTGCCTCACCCGACCTGAGCCTGACCCGAACAACCCGAAGTCATCTTTGTTAGGTAGATTTTTTCTTCATCCGACCGGAACCCGATCCGTTATCATGCTTATAACAATGTGAAACCCGACACCCACTCGAAACTTGTGTAACTATGATAGATAATGCAAACCCGACGGGGACCCAAAACCCGCCTGAAACCCGACGGGGTCTTGTGCAGGATTTATTTTTCACCCGCGGGGCGGATTCAGGTCTGAAATTGCACCTGCAAATTTTTTTTAATCGGGCGGGTTTTTACGAAATCCGACCCGAATCCGACCCATTGCCATTCCTAAAGGGAAAGAAGCCAGAGAGATTTACGAGGAGGGAGAGGAGTTAGAGAGGAGACAATTTAAGGATATTTGAAAAAGGGCCGTGCTCACTGATTTCCCTAGGAAGAGATGTGTTTCCTAGGGAAAGGTTTAGATTTCCCTAAGAACAAAACAGTGTTCTAGATGAGAGAGAGGAGGGAGAGAGGAGAGAATTTTAGGATATTTGTAAAAGGGCCGTGCTCACTGATTTCCCTAGGAAGAGATGTGTTTCCTAGGGAAAGGTATAGTTTTCCCTAGGAATGAAACATTGTTCTAAGGATAGAAATTTTTTACCTACACCTTTCAAATTCACCCTAAGAAATTAAAATTCGTCAATTACAGTAGTTAATATGGACCTTTTCTTGTACTTTTGGACTACTATTACTAATATTTGCTAAGTTACGTAGATATATATTAATATAAAGAGTACCTATAATTGATTTTTTTTGCAAAAAAAAAGAGGGGAGGGGTATAGTTGGGCAATTGGGCCATGCTAAATGGGCTGAATTGAGGCCCGGTCATTTTGGCACGGCCCAAGCACGACACGGCCTGGTCCGGTTCGTGCCCGAGCCGGCATGAGCCCACCCAACGAGCCGTGCCTGTGCCGAAGGTCCAGCACGGCGGGCAGCACGGCACGGCCCATTTGGTATTTTATATTAAATAGATTTAAGTTTTATACTCAGACAGAGAGTTGCCTAGCGTGGTGGTAAGTCCAGCCGCTCCCAACGCATGCGTCTCAGGTTCGAACCCCTGGAACTCCAATTTTTGCAGCATTTTCAGAGATTTACCAGGTCTGGGTTGAATTCTTCATGGGCTGCCTGGGCCGGCACGGCCCACTTAGGAACGGTTTTCACAATTGGGTCGTGCTGTGAGCCAGCAGTGCAACCCACAGCTTGTTTAGGCATGGCCCGCACAACCTGTCGTGTCCTAACGGATCGTGCCTGTAGGCGGGCCAGGCCACCCGATTGCCCAGGACTAGGGAGGGGGGACAGCTGTCCCCTCATGTCACCCTCTACCCCCGCCCCTGTTGAGAGGCGCTGGTAGTGTGGGGGCAGAGAGAGACATGAGGCGGGTGAGAGGAGGGGAGAGGGGACAGAGGACCTGGTCGGGAAATGAAATCGCTATAAAACACAAGGAGAGAGTCAGGGATGATAGATGAGTATCCAACGGCTGAAAGGAAGCTGTTGTAGAAAGTAGTTTCTATATTACCTTTTTACAAAATCATAGATAAGGATAGATCGCATTAAATATTACAGTTTCAAATATCGGAGCGCTATAAAAATAATCCCTCTAAGTGTTATTATTTACTTTTAAAAATCAACATTATATCATTCATCTTACTAAAATATTTTATAAAAATACGAAACAAAAAAGACAAAATGGAATCTGCAAGAGCAAAATGGAGCATGTGTTCCAATAGAAAAATGAAGCGCGGGTGTCCTGGCGACCCCGTAGCAGAAGAAACAAGACCCGCATGGAGCTGCAATGCGAAACCTATGGGTTAAAGCATCCCAATAGGGAAGATGGTAACAGGAAAACGCGCATGCACCCCATTCGCCCTAGAACATGCAGCCAAGATTTGATGCAGCAGGAAAGTGCCAGGTCGCTCAAACTAGAAGCACTACGAGCTTACCCGAAAGGAAGCGATGGCGAGAGGACAAGAATGCGAGCAGAGAAAGGTGAAAAGGAACAGGAGAAAGCGACCGAAGAGAAAGTGGGCGAAAGAAAAAGGGGCGCGACCGGACCAGCTCCCGCCGACGTCTCCAGCTTAGATTCATGGATTCCCGACAAGAGGTGCGCCGCCTCACTCACTCATCGCCACAATGGGAAGCCCGTCACGAGGTGCGCCACCTCGATCGCCCGCCAGGACCAGAAGCCTGCTTCGGCGTCAATTAGACTGAGAGAGAGAGAGAGAGAGAGAGGGAGAGAGCAGCTGAGTTTATTGGAGGAAAAAAAGTGGTTCGAGCAGGTGGCCAACCACCTTCAATGTGACATGAGTGCCATCAGTAGGAGCACAGAACCAATGGAGCTGCAGACACGACAAGATGCAAATCCGACGATTGAGAAACAAAATAAGGACGTTGTCAGCGTTTCTCTCACCGGCACAGTAAGATTTATATAGACGGAGGGGGTACGGTGCGCTTTTTCCTTGCTAATATGGTTTGAGCCACCTCAAAAGTGTAATACTTTACGTCCAGGAGACGAAGACGATGAATTTGTGTATAATCGAGGGGTTTACAATGGCGGAAAGGCCCTCGCACGAGTAAGAACCCTAGCACGTGTATATGGGTGTGTGTGTATCGTAACTTGGTGAACTCGGTGAACTTGTTCCTCGGGGTCACCGACGGGCCTTTATATAGGGGCTGGACCGGAGTTACAAAGCGGGGTGAAATGGGCAGCACCCAGACAGGTGGGGCCGCAACTTGGCTTTACGCCCACAGAATTGTGCAGCCTCTGATGAGTGCGGCCGTTCGCATATTCGATAATGATCCTTCGGCGATTCCCTGGCGCCTGACGGTCCTCTGACGCCAGCTGTCCTCATCATCATCCTTCGTTCACCTTTTGTCCAGCACCGAGAGGCAAAGGTACCTTTATCGTTTGCTTTACCTCCCTAACGTCTCTGTACAGTTTCAGGAATCTTTGTACTGGTAGGGGCCTGTCGCGGGACGGTCGCCGACCCGGGGTCAGACAGGTGAGTCGGTTACTTGGCCGTCGGGTGTTCAAGCCTTGTCGTTATGCAGCCCTCGACTCCCTAGGATCGGGGTTGCTTCTGCCTTCGGGCGTGCCTGACTTTCGAAGCTGGGCTTGGTGGAATCTTGCGGGAATCCTCTCTCAGCCCACGAAGAACTTGGGCCGGTCGTTGTAGGAGGGTCGTATACTATGGTTGGACCATTGAGTAACCCCGAGCCGTAAGTACCCGAGGTATATGATCCTGACAGTAGCCTCTGAGTCCTGTACCATTTGCAGCCATATTGAGGCGTGTGGGGCTGATTCGTTGTGGTCATCGTAGTCGATCTTCGATGGTCGGTCCTACAGGTACATGCGAGCGCGTCCGTAGGTCGTTGCCCCCAAGCCCTCGGGTGAACCGGAGGGTAGGCCGAGGGTCTGAATTGTTGTTGTAGTTGTTTCGCTATTGGTCTTCTATGTTGTTCTGGTGGGTCTGCACGAGCGCGCCCTTGGGGCGTAGCCCGCGAGCAATCCGTAGGGTCGGCCGGGGAATCTAACGCGTTATTTGCTTGTGGACCCTAACTTGTGGACGAGGGCCTTGGAGGTCATGCCGTAGGTGAAGGCATTGATGACATCGGGTAGCTCATTTCGCTTACGCCAAAAACACTGGGTGTAGTCGTGGAGCGATTCGCCGGACTTTTGTTCGCAATTCTTGAGGTCCTAGAAGTTCTTCAGACGCGTGTAGGTGCCTTGTAAGTTGCCGACGAAGACTCGACGAAGGTCGGACCAATCACAGATGCTCAAGCCACCCCTCGGTCGAGTTGGCCAAGAAGAGTGACAGGTACTGGATGGCAAACAGATGATCGACCCCTCTTGCACTGTAGGCAAGGCGGTAATCTTCGACCCAATGGGTCGGGTTTGACTCATCTGCATATTTGAAGATGTTGGTGGCGCACGGAAGCGCGCAGTAAACCACTAGCATAGGATGTCATGCCCGAAGGCTAAGGGCCCAACCCCTTGGAGCTGGAGCTCTGGGAGTAGCCATGACTACGCCGGCGGTCATGGTAGTCGGGAGTTCATTCCGGCGGCGATGCTCGGAGTACCCTGGAGTTCGTTCCCGATGCGACTCGGTGTGGAAGTCGGTTCTGGCCTATCGCCTAGTGTCGATGGTGTGGCGCGCGTCACGGTCGGGACCGAGGTGCCATCAGATGGTGGCAAGTGGAGGGTCTGATCGCTCCACCTGGCTGCTCGGTCGCTGACTGCTATGGACCTCAGATCACGGTAGTGGAGGCGGAGGTACCTCGGGCCCCTGCTGTTGGAGCGCAGCGTCGAGTAAGGTACGCAAACGATCGTGGGTCTCGACGACCATGGGGTGCACCGGGGTGACGGATTCATGAACAATTTTCGCAACCACCGTCACATTGTCAATTGCGCTGTCGAAGGTAGGCATATCGCTGCCATGGTCTGCTGATAGGCGATGCGGGCTCGAGTTTGGATGTTGGTGGCAGCCGGAGGTGGTGCTTTGTGCGTCGATCGCTCTGTGCCGCATGGCCTCTTCAACTATGCTGGTCGCTCGATGCCCCGGCGAGGTGTCGCCAGCGGGTGTGGCGCCGACAGGCGTTGCGCCGAGGGGAGTGCCCCCAGCATTCGTACCATGAAGCATGAAGCACTCGCACGCCGGATCTTGATCCAGCGCGGTGTGGGTTCGACGACGTCAGGCCGTGCGCTTGGCACCTGGCACGTGGAGACAAAGCTCGCCGTCAGAGTTGGCGATGAACGAGACTCTCAAAACAGAAGGCCTGGTCGATGGTGAAGGTGGGGACGCACCACGACTGACCATCCGGAGTGACGGCGATCGTGAAGCTCCCGAAACAAAGGTGAGAGACCGAAGACTCTCTCACCACGGCAAAAATCGAAGCCATAGGTGATGAAGCGAGACGCACCACGAAAGACCCCCTTCTTGGCGCGCCAACTGTCGGCGTTTCGCTCACCGGCACAGTACGATTTATATAGACGGAGGGGTTACGGTGCGCTTCTTCCTTACTGATATGGTTTAGCCTACAAAAG
The DNA here is from genome assembly GCA_001602315.1 of Zoysia pacifica. NCBI lineage: Eukaryota > Viridiplantae > Streptophyta > Magnoliopsida > Poales > Poaceae > Zoysia > Zoysia pacifica. Next base: position 169,989 of record BCLH01000323.1, on the reverse strand, counting down.
ACTCAAGAACATAACCTGTTTCGGGCCACCTCGATGGTGTAATAGCCTACGTCCAGAGGTCGAAGATGATGAATTCGTGCATAATCGAGGGGTTTACGATGACGGAAGGGCTCTCGCACGAGCAAGAACCCTAGCATGCGTACATGGGTGTATGTATCGTAACTTGGTGAACTCGGAGAACTTGTTATGGGGATCACCGATGGGCCCTTATATAGGGGCCGGATCAGGGTTACAAAGCGTGGTGAAACTGGCGGCTCCCTATCGGATGGGGGCTGCAACTTGGCTTGACGCCCACGAAATTAGGCAGTCTCTGACGAGTGGAAATTCGAGAATGATCCTCCGGCAATCCCCTGATATCTGACAGTCCTCTAGCGCCAGCTGTCCTCGTTAGCGTCCTTCATTCGCCTTTTGTCCAACGTCGGAAAACAAAGGTAGCTTTATGGTTTGCTTTACCTGTCTGCTGCCTCTGTACAGTGTCAGGAATCTCTGTAAGGAGCCTGTTGCGGGAAGGTTGCTCGACCCGAGGTCGGACAGGTGAGCCGGTTATTTGGCCGTTGGGTGGTCAAGCCTTGTCGTTACGCAGCCGCCGACCCCCTAGGGTCGGAGTGGCTTCTGCCTTTGGGCGTGCTCAACCTTCGGAGCTGGCTTGGCCCGGCCCACAAAGAACTTGGGCCGGTCGTTGTAGAAGGGCCGTATACAGTAGTTGGACCGTTGAGTAACCTCAGGCTGTAAGTACCCCGGGTATATGATCTCGATAGACGTGGTCTCCTGCGAGCGTCGGCTCAGCCCACGCCATCATCCCTTTTTACAAATTTAATGGATGAAATCACTAAAAAACATCCTTACAATTCTAACGGACGAGCTCTTCTGTATCTCTCAGATCTTAGGTCCACACAAATCATTGTTAGTTAAAAAATACAACTACTCAGAACAAATATATAAATTTCAATGAAAATTGTTGAAAAACAAAACAAATTCATTTTAATATTAATATATAATTTTTTTAAGTTAATATTTTCTTTAACCCGTAGCATTAGCACAAACATTGAGACTAGTATATCAAATTTTCATTCTTATTCTATCTAAATTCCAACCATATTAAAAATGATGGAAAAAAATGGTGAATAGGACAGAACCTTCACCCTGTCCCAGGGCATCCACAATGTGGGCATAAAGTAGTCCATAAGCAATACAATATTTGTTAAAGTCTACTATGGGAGTTAGTTTTAAGAAGGAAACAACAAAAGCTATTTATAGTACTATAACCAAGCCATAAGAAATAAAATATTATATAATTATATGAAACAACTTTAAACTAGCTTCTCCTTCTCATAAAACAACTCTAAACTGGCTTCTTCTCCTCATGAAACAACTCTAAACTAGCTTCTTCTCTTTTGCTGTGGCTATTATTTTTTAAATAGGCTTTACCTTGTGTCCATGGCTAGATATAAAACGTTGTGAAAAATGTAAAAACAACTTACATATGGTTTCACCACTAATACCAACTTTGACAACAACTATCGCGGTTACCCAAGCACCAAAGTGGTCCCAACGTTTGGTAGGATAAGTCGAAAAAAAAAAAACGTTTGGTGAGATAGAGACGAGGGGCCACGCCTAGCGGGACCGGGAGTTGCGTGCTTTCGCATGTACTGTAAGTACTGTCCTCTGTGTACTCCTCCAGTAACTAACGGATCGAGACGTGCAAGCGACGGCGCCTCGTCTCCTCTCGTCTGCAGCTCTGCTCGGCTCCTCCCCCCCTCTAGCGTCAATGGCGGTGGAGCCGAAGATCCTCGAGCTCTCCAATGGCACGATCACCGCCAGGATATCGAGCTGGGGCGCGACCATCACCTCTCTCCTCGTCCCCGACGCCCACGGTGTGCAATCCGCATCGCATCTATCGCGCTTCTCTAAATCCGGATTCGTGGAATCGATTCACCGCTGACCTGTTTCCTGGTGAGATATGGCGCAGGGAACGTCGCGGATGTGGTCCTCGGATTCGATACTCTGGATCCCTACTTGGTGAGAGAGACCCTCCAATCCTGTCTAGTTTGTGCTTAACTAGTCGTTGGGGTATCGTCTGGTTTTTTTCTTTTGACTTGCTCTCGAAGTTAAATTAAGTGTCCGGTTTATATGTAGCCGGTAATCCTCGTCCTCTGGTTCAGTTCGAAGAGAAATTGTTACTGTATGAGGCTGGCTGAGCAGAATTATTTCAGGCAATGCAACGATAATGAGATTTATGCACAAAAGGGGAAAATACACTTGCTGCTGTTTCAGAAGCAGTTGATTATCTAAAATATATTCTGTGGGCGCACTTATTGTTTTACACAACATTATATGGCTCTCAATTTGGTGCCTTCTAGAGATTTGAAGATTTTTGTTTTTATTCACCAAATTAGCTTTTTATTTTTGTCCACGCTCAAGTGTTCTTCCTTCAAAACTGGAGGGATGCTGATGTTTGAGTCAGTTCTTTACACAGATAGGTTAGACTGTATGATATGTTGCGAGTGTTTCATAATGGAACTGAAGCAAATCAATGTCTCTGCTGTAATGTTAGACTCTAATACTAAGTTTGTGAGCCACGGTTAATAGTAACCACATACCCTAAACCTGAACACCAGGTGATTAATGAGATATGTGTTGACTACATGTGTACGAAGGTTATGAATTTGTGAAGTGTAACGCATTCTGTTTATTTTTCATGTTGCTTCTTTCAAATGGCTGTCTAATGCTGATAAATTGTCCATCTTTGATTATATATTGCAGAAAGGCATGTCACCTTATTTTGGCTGCATAGTTGGCCGAGTTGCAAACAGGATCAAAAGCGGAAAATTTAATCTAAACGGAGTTTACTCATTGCCCATCAACAATGGACCCAATAGCCTTCATGGTAATGTCACATAACTTTTTCAGGCTTCGTTTAGGCACTAAGAGCTCAAACTGTAAAACAAAGTGAACAATAGGATCGCTATACTCGCATGTCTCTTGTTAGTGTTGCCCAGCTGCAAACTCTTGATGTTTGAACATCTGATATATTAGTTCATCTCGCTCTCTGGAGTTCCATATATTCTACTTCTGTTTCTGCATTTTAGCTTGACTCGTGATTGAACTGAAAAATGTTGTTCCATTGCTCTACAATGAATGTCAGGTGGACTGAAGGGATTTGACAAAGTTGTATGGGATGTTGTAGAGCATAAAGATGGCCAATGCCCATTGGTAACTTTTGAGTATCACAGCAAGGATGGGGAAGAAGGTCCTTTCTGCAGCTAAATTATTTTTTCTGCAACATAGTTATTTTAACTGCAGATAGTCTATATACTTCAAGAAGTCATAACCTCATTACTAACTTTTATACCTTGCTTAGTCTATCCAGGTGATGTAACTGTCTGAGCGACCTATTCCCTTCCTGACGCAACTACTCTAAGACTTGACATGGAAGCTATACCACATAACAAAGCCACTCCTATCAGCTTGGCACAGCACACTTACTGGAACCTGGTGGGACATGAGTCCGGTGACATCTTAAATCATTCAACCCAGATCTGGGGAGAACACATCTTTCATGTGGGGCCGCCAATACCAGCGGCGTGGCAGGCACAGTGCGCCGGCCCAGGCCATGCAGGAGGAGGAACCGACCTCCTAAACTTTATTAGTCGGTTCCTTAATAATAGGAAGACTAGTTCCTTTGTTAGTTCAGGTTTCAGGTTAGTTCCTTTAAGCTAGGAAGATTGGTTAGGTTAGGGGCAGGTTAGTTAGTTCCTTTTAAGATAGGAAGATTGGTTAAGTTAGAGACTATTTAAAGAGATGTAACCAGGAAGAAAAGGGGAGGAATGAGAATTACTTTTCCCAATTTCTCTCTTCTTCCTAATCTCACCCCCTTCTCATTATAGGGCGACCAGGGGAAAACCCCTGCGCCATACCTGTCCCGGGTTACGAACTCCGTAGCCGGGGCGCCGCTATCTTGGGCCTCGACGCCCTTGACAATCTGGTATCACGATCCAGGCGTTCCAACCCACCACCACCGCCGCCGACCAAGCAACCACCACCACACCCGCCACCAAGACACCCACCAACACCACCGACCACCATGACTGCACCATCATCATCCGATCTGGAGGCCATGATCAAAGCCTTGATCGAAACTGTCATCTCGCTGAAAGCATCGATGGAGGAACTGAAGAACGATCGCACACCCACGGTGACATCTTCGAGTTCCAAAGCCTTATCCACAGGGGAGCATCACAGCGATAGACCCCCCAGGTTCCAGAAGATGGACTTTCCCCGATATGATGGCAAGACGGATCCGCTAGCGTTCATCAACCACTGCAAGTCCTACTTCCACCAACAATGGATCGCGGAGGAAGAGGTGTGGATGGCCTCCTACAATCTGGAAGATAGCGCCCAAATGTGGTACATCCAAGTCCAATAGGATGCGGGTACACAACCATGGCACCGATTCACGGAACTGCTCAACCTACGGTTTGGACCTCCACTACGCTCGAACCCTCTCAGCGAGTTGATGGCGTGCAAACGCACGGGATCGGTCGTGGAATACTAGGACCGATTTGAGGCCCTGCTTCCATGCGCCGGCACACTGACGGAGACCCAACGGGTCCAACTTTTCACAGCTGGCCTACAACCACCCCTCAACTTGGATGTGGAGATACATAATCCGCTGTCCCTAGCAGTCGCCATGAGCATCGCATGCAAGCTAGAACTGCGTGATCAGTCGCTGCGTGAGCCACGCCGGCCGCGCACCAGCGGCAACAGCTGCGAGGGCTTCTACCAACGCCTCCTCCACGGCCGCCAGTGCCGACGGGACCCCCGGCACCACTTCTTGCTCCTGCCACTACAACTGTAGAAGGCCGGCAGGTCAAGAGGCTCTCACAAATGGAGATGGAGGAACGACGACGCCTCGGCCTGTGCTTCAACTGTAACGAGAAGTTCAACCGTGGACATAACTAGGTCTGCCAACGGCTCTTCCTCCTTGATCTGGCGGCATCAGATGAGGACTCGAAACCCGACGATCAGCCAGACGTGGAGCCTCACATCTCACTCCACGCCATCACCGGGGTCCGCACCAGCGAAACCATGTAGGCGCGCATTGAGGTGGGGACGACAGAGCTCCTCGCACTCCTAGATTTGGGGTCGACGCACAACTTCATCGCCGAGGAGGCAGCTCACCGCGCCGGCCTGATCCTGGAGCACAAGGGCGGCATGAAGGTGACAGTTGCCAACGGAGAACGTGTTCCCTGCCTAGGCGTCTTCCGCAACGCGGCCTTCACTATTACCAGCGAAAACTTCACCGCGGATCTGTTCGCACTACCGCTCGCTGGATACGATGTGGTGCTGGGGACTCAGTGGCTCGCATCCCTGGGACTGATCCTGTGGGACTTTGGCTCTCTCACCATGTCCTTCTAGCGTGAGGACCACAGGGTCTGTTGGCAGGGCGTCGCCAGCGCACACTGCCCCAAGCTACATGCCTGTCTGGACAGCAGCATCATGGAGGCCCTGCCGTCTGAATTTTCAACAATCTTCGCTGACCCCCACGGACTTCCTCCACAGCGCTCCCATGATCATAGCATCAGGTTGATCCCGGAGGCGCAGCCAGTTGCCATGCGGCCATACCGCTACCCAACGGCGCATAAAGATGAGCTGGAGCGACAGTGCGCCACCATGATGGAGCAAGGACTGATCCGCCAGAGCACCTCCGCGTTCTCGTCGCCAGTTCTCCTCATCAAAAAGGCGGATGGATCGTGGCGGTTCTGCATCGACTACGGGGCACTAAACGCAATCACGGTTAAGGACAAGTTTCTTATACCCGTGGTTGACGAGCTCCTGGATGAGTTGCGCGGGGCCAAGTTCTTCTCCAAACTTGACCTCCGGTCGGGTTATCATCATGTTCGCATGAACCTGACCGATGTACACAAGACGGCTTTTCGGACACATGATGGACTCAATGAGTTTCTCGTCATGCTGTTTGGACTATGCAATGCACCAGCGACCTTCCAGTCGCTCATGAACGAGGTTCTTCGACCATTCTTACGACGGTTCGTCGAAGATTCGTCCTCGTCTTCTTCGACGACATCCTCATCTTCAGTACATCATGGGCTGATCACCTTCGACATATGCGCACGGTCCTCAACACTCTTCTTCAACACCGGCTGTTCGTCAAGAAGTCCAAGTGCGCATTTGGGGTCGACTCAATAGCGTACTTGGGCCATGTGATCTCTGCAGAAGGGGTCGCTATGGATCCTGCAAAGGTCCAAGCCATTTGCGACTGGTCGCAGCCCAAGTCAGCCAGAGCGGTTCGGGGGTTCCTTGGACTAGCGGGGTACTACCGCAAATTTGTCTGTGATTACGGGACCATAGCCGCCCCACTTACAGGGCTCCTCCGCAAGGACGGGTTCCAGTGGACGACTGCAACCTCGGACGCCTTCGAAGCTCAGAAACTGACCATCACATCGGCGCCGGTATTGATTCTACCAGATTTCCAGCAGCTCATCATCGTCGAATGTGATGCTTCATCCCACGGATTCGGGGCGGTGCTTCTACAACACAAACATCCGGTGGCATTCTTCAGTCGGCCGGTCGCCCCACTTCACCGCGCCTTGGTCGCCTATGAGCGCGAGCTGATCGGCCTTGTTCATGCTATTCAGCGTTGGAGACCATATCTGTGGGGGTGACGCTTCCTGGTGCGAACTGATCACTAGTCTCAAATTTCTGTTGGATCAGCGACTCGCCACGATCCCACAACACCACTGGGTGGGCAAACTACTGGGGTTCGACTTCAGCGTCGACTACAAGCCGGGAGCTACAAACACGGTCGCCGACGCCCTGTCCAGGCACGTCTACGATGACGAGGGCGCCATCCTGTCCATCTCAGGACCCCGCTTTGACTTCATCGACCATCTTCCACATGAACAATCCAGTAATCCAGGGCTGAGGGCGCTGCGTGACAAGATCAATGCAGGCCAACGGCCAGCACCCTGGGCGATCACGGATGATCTGGTTACATATGTGGGACGACTCTACATCACCCTGTCGTCCGCGCTACTAGCTGACATTGTGTCCGCCATCCACGACGACGGCCACGAAGGAGTACAGCGCACGCTGCATCGACTACGTCGCGACTTCCACGCCCGAATCTCAGACAGCAGGTGCAAGAGTACGTCCGCAACTGCACCACCTGTCAACGATACAAGTACGAACACCTACACCCAGCAGGACTCCTGCTGCCCTGCCAGTTCCCTCATCCGTATGGACGGATATAGGACTAGACTTCGTCGAAGGCCTACCCAAAGTGGGCGGCAAATCAGTGATCTTAACAGTGGTCGATCGCTTCAGTAAGTACTGCCATTTTATCCCTTTCGCTCACCCGTACACGACAGAATCTGTGGCACAGGTCTTCTTCGCCGAAGTGGTACGCCTTCACGGCATTCCACAGTCCATGGTCTCGGATCGAGACCCATTGTTCACTTCCAACTTCTGGAAGGAGCTGATGCGACCGGTGGGCACCAAGCTACACATGACAACAGCCTTCCATCCACAGTAAGACGGCCAAACGGAGGTTGCCAACAAAGTCATCATTATGTACTTGCGCTGCTTCATGGGGGACCGTCCTAAGCAGTGGCTCCGTTGGCTACCTTGGGCAGAGTTCATCTACAACACCGCCTACCAGTCGTCGCTACAGGACACACCCTTCCAGGTGGTTTATGGCCGTGACCCTCCTATCCGCTCTTATGAGTCGAGTGACACAAGGGTTGCGGCAGTGGCCCGTTGCATGACAGAGAGGGACGAGTTTCTCGCTGATATTAAGTATCGGCTTGAGCAGGCGCAAGTAGTTCAGAAAAAGTTCTAAGACAAGCATCATCGCGAGGTCCACTATGAGGTGGGTGATTGGGTGTGGCTTCGTCTTCGACACCGCACTCCATCATCACTCCAGGCGACGACCTCGGGCAAGCTAAAACCGCGCTTCTATGGGCCCTGCCGTATCTCGGAAATGAGCAATCCGGTTGCGGCTCGGCTTGAACTTCCCGGATGTTCCAGATTGCTTGACGTCTTCCATATTGGGCTTCTCAAGAGGTTTAGGGGCGCGCCTCCTGACTCCCCACCTCCGTTGCCAGCAATACACAATGGGGCGGCCGTCCCAGAACCAGAGCGAGCGGTGAAAGCACGTCTGGCAAGAGGAGTTCGTCAAGTTCTCGTACAATGGAAAGGAACTCCTGCCTCGTCAGCCACATGGGAGGACCTTGACATCTTCCTTGAGAATTATCTCTCCTTTCAGCTCGAGGACGAGCTGCTCGTCGAGGGAGGGAGAGATGTCATGTGGGGCCGCGAATACCAGCGGCGTGGCAGGCCCAGTGCGCTGGCGCTGGCCCAGGCCACGCAGGAGGAGGAGGCATCGACCTCCTAAACTTTGTTAGTCGGTTCCTTAATAATAGGAAGACTAGTTCCTTTGTTAGTTTAGGTTTCAGGTTAGTTCCTTTAAGCTAAGAAGATTGGTTAAGTTAGGGGCAGGTTATTTCCTTTAAGATAGGAAGATTGGTTAAAGACTATTTAAAGAGATGTAACCAGGAAGAAAAAGGGGAGGAATGAGAATTACATTCCCCAATCTCTCTTCTTCCTGATCTCACCCCTTTCTCAACATAGGTCGACCAGGGGAAAACCTTTGCGCCATAACTGTCCCGGGATACAAACTCTGTAGTCGGGGTGCCGCTGTCTTGGGCCCCGACGCCCTTGACAACATCACTCCAGTTGATGAAAACACAATTCCCACCGGTGAGATAATGCATGTAAAAGGCACTCCTTTTGACTTCACAACGACCCACAAGATTGGAGAACGCATCAACAGCGTTCCTGGGGGGTATGATTATAATTATGAGTTAGACTGGATATGAGAAGAATGGTCTGAAGCACTAGCCATGCTCAGAGATCCGTCTGGTTCACGCACTCTAGACCTCTGGACTGATGCACCAAGCATGCAGTTCTACACCTCGAACTACATTAATGGCATCACTGGCAAAGGGGGTGCTGTTTATGAGAAGCATGCTGGTGCATGCTTGGAAACTCAGGGGTTCCCAAATGCCATCAACGAACCCAACTTTCCGCCTGTGGTAGTGCAGTCTGGTGAAAAGTATAAGCATACTATGCTTTTTGAGTTCTCAGCCTGATCTAATGATCCTGTAGACAGCCGAATGGCTGAGATGCTTGTAGAATGAAATAAACAAGCAGCAAAAAAATAAGGCATAGTTTGTGAATCTGGATGACAATGTCCCTTACCAGAAAAACAAGGGCTGGTTAGAAATATATTTATGAATGAGTAGTTGAAGATTAACATGTTTGCGATTTTTATATGATTTATGTTTGCGATTTTTATATGATTTATATCACTTCATGCAGTCCATGTCATTTTGAACAAACATCAGAGATGGGCAACTCATTCAGGGCTGGATATTCATGAGGACTCCAGTTATTTACCTTACCTACGTTCCAGAACATATATTTGCTTATTTCAGAAAACAAATATAAGAATACTGATTCTGTGTCAAATATCAACACCTTTTGTTTTTTCTATAAGCTTGGTTAATGTTAAAACAGTTTGACTCCCATCAGTTCTAAAAAATATGTTATTTTTGAGAGTGAGGGAGCACACAGTAAAAATGCTACATCTCAAATATTCAATGTTTTAGGATTCAATATATCAATGTATTTCATCATAAATATTGCTTCCAAGTTGAAAAATGACATTGGTATTCGATAAAAAAAATGGTAGAGTGCAGAAAAACTAGCCGATCCAATTCTGTAGTTACATTCAAATGACAGCGTGTTGCCGCGAAGGAGCTTTTCTTACTCTAGTAGCTTGCTCAAACGAATAAGCTATCTCAATAAGTTTAGGCTCTGATCCTTTCAAGCCTCCGAAGCAGATGGCGAAGGGAACGCCATTTGCAGCATAACCAGCTGGAACGGTGATTGCTGGATAGCCCCCGATGGCGAGCAGACTGTGAGCAGATGCACCTGGGGCTACAATAGCATCCAGCTGATTATCATTCATTATTTTCTCAAGGCCCCTTTTACACAGTTTGTTCAGCTTAGCAATGACACGCTCCTCAGCTGGACCAATGCCATTTGTTGCTTCAGATTGTAGAAGGTAATCTTGACCAAATTCAGGCATCCTTTCCTGTCACCAATAAAATGGCATTCTTAATTATGCTAGATCAAACTAGTCAGAAAATCAGGTGTACATGATTGTGATATTACCTCAACAGGGTGCTTGTTGTTGAACTCAATTACGTCTGATAATGATCTAACGGGTGAAACGGTCAGCTCAGATAAGTAGAAGTTGAGGGACAGCTTGAACTCAGCAAGCATAAGAGCTCGCTCGCCACTTTGCTTCGCATCATTAATGACATTCATGCTTGGTATCTCAAGATTGTCTACCAAGATGGCACCCATTTTCCTGCAGTTTTGCCACATGAGTCCAGGAAAACAATAATATGGATACAACTTCACCAGAAAGAATGAATATTTATATACTCAATGTAGTTCCTTATATTAGAAATCTATTTATCATTTTCAGAACTGACAATGAAGGGTTATGGATGCTAAATGGTATTTCCATGTTCTCTCTACGGCTGGGAAATGGAAATTTAGAAACACATGGAATCTTTTTTAAAAGGAAAGACAGGTTGATTTCTTATCATGTTTGATGGCCTTGGCAAGTAAAAGGGGTCACATGTTGGTGGCAAAAAGGATTACAATTCTTGTATTTGACAGTATACACACGGTTTAACAACATAATGCTTTACATCACTATCGCATAATGGCATAGTTCAATTCAGGCTTAAAAGCGGATTCAATATTTAATCGATAGATTCAATGCTAGTTAATCACAGCCATCCATCCCATTTGATCAGATGGTTAAAAATAAGCAGGTACCTAATCAAAGGTACCAAAATAGTGGACCTAGTAAAAAAATGATGGACCTAGTATCAATTTTCAAAAATCAATGGTTGAGATTAATTAAGGAGGGCCTCCCAAGCACCATAACGCAGCTCTATTTAATCAGCCAAAGACCAGCATTACCTATGGTTAAGCTGACACATCAAAATGTCAAAGCCCTCTCAGTATCCAGTAATAAGTATGTAATTCCACCAAACTATGGAATAAAGCTAACCCCAACAAAACCTTTAACCAAGCATCACTTAACATACATTGGAAGAATAATTGCCAAAATCTTTGCTAACTGCCCTACTTTAAAGTTTGCTAATCTAGCATAGAAGTTATTTGGACCCTGAATCAGGCGCGATCTTAGGATTTAGAGTTTCTTTCAATGAAGCAACATGTTCATTTGATAATTTAAATTATTGGTCCTGTGCTAAAACTAATATGATGTTTAGCTTTTGGCAATTATTTTTCTGACGTATGTTAGACAATTGTGTGCCAAAAGCAGTTTGTGGTAGAACTAGTATATAGGCAAAACCATATTTTTCCTAGTTGAAGCAAAATTTGCTATTAAAGAATACAACAAATGTTACCAGCAGATAAAAGATGGTAGTAGTTTGACTTCATGTCCGATTACCTCATAATTTCGAAGTGCTCATTGAAGACCTTTTCTTGGACCGAGCTAGAGGGAAAACGGAAGAAATCCTTCCTTAGAATTCCTAGTCTCTTCCCCCTTAGTCCATCTAGGTTCAAGAATTTCTTGTAGCCACCTTCTGGTATATATTTTGAAGACATACGAGTGGCCTCTGCATCTCGTGGATCATAGCCAACAATTGCTTCCAATACATGCACCGCGTCTGAAACCGTTCTAGTGATAGGCCTGAACATATGCATAACAAAATATAGTCACAATCATGTCCAGAGCGAAATCAAGAGTGGAGATAAGAGATGACACCACTGCTCTAAAATCATCATTTGATGACTTTGGAATAAATTAGGCAACAAAAATGGACAACACTAAGAACTAAGTAATGGATCTGAATATTTCTGAAAGACTAGGATCATCCTTTATTTGGAAGGGAAGGAATTGCATCAAAATCCAAATATTGGTTAAAGCTATGATAGTATTATTACAGCTATTGTAGGATGGCAGTGTAGCATTTAATGGCATGGTCCTTTCAGAATTCAGCAATGTTTATTGCAACTCAGGCCATCAAACAACGTGCTAACGTTTTATTTGTTAAAACTGTAAACGTCTGATCTTTAAACTTCGTTGCGATCAGTCTGGATAGTAACATCAGTCCATGAAAGAAGAGCTGAAAATGTGTACCTATACCATGTTATGTATGAGAATTACGACATTGTATATCAGTTGTAGCTCAGACACACGCATCAAAATCAGCTTACATTGTCACTCACCCAACTGTGTCCATCCTTGGAGATATAATGATGACGCCGGCGCGGCTAGTGAGTCCAACGGTGGGTTTGATCCCGACGACGGAGTTGAAGCTGGATCGGCACATGATGGAGCCGTCCGTCTCAGTCCCAAGGGTCACCGCAGCCAAATTCGCGGCTGCCGCGATGGCCGAACCGCTGCTCGAGGCGCACGGTGTAGCCGACGGCACCTACGGATTCTGCACCAGCAACCGAAATAAATCAGCACTGCTGCCGGAGCATTGCCTCTGTTGTTTGCAAGAAATCAATTGACAACTAAGGCAAGCATTCTAGCGAAAAGGGGGATGCGGAGGAGGGGTCGACCTTGCCCTGGCCGCCGCGGGGGCTCCAGCCGGCGGGGATGCCGGGACCACGGAAGTTGCACCACTCGCTGAGGCTGGCGGTGCCGAGGAGCACGGCGCCCGCTTGCCGGAGCCGTTCGACCACGCCGGCATCGCGCGCGGCGCGGGACCCGACCATGGCGAGCGACCCGGCCGTCGCGTTGAGCGCCCCCGCCGTGGCGATGTTGTCCTTGATCAGCACGGGGATGCCGTGTAGTGGCGGGAGCACGCCGGACCTAGCAAGCCGGGCGGCGTCGGCGCGGTCAGCGGCAGCGCGCGCGCCGTCCGGATCGAGCTCGATGACGGCATGGAGGGCGGGATCGACGGACGCGATGCGGTGCAGGTACAGGTCGACGAGGGCGCGGGAGGTGAGCTCCCCAGCGGCGAAGGCACGGTGAATGGAGTCGATGGTGGCCTCCTCCAGCTCGAACGCGGCGACCGCGGTCCCGGCAAGAAGCAGCAGCAACGGGAAGCGGAACAGCGGAACTGCCATTGTTGTCCTGTATATTTGTATGTGGGGAACAAGGTCGCGATTTGGGTGAAGATAAGCGAGGTTAGCGTTGACTATTGAACTTAAGAATTGAGATTATTACCCATGATAATGGAGATAAGATGCAACATGCACTTCGATGGAACCGTGTTACAACTTGCGTTTATTTGTTTGAAAATCTCCACATTTTAAAATATATGGCGCATGGAATAACAAATCTAGTCTAGATTGAATTAAATTAGTTGTTCTAAACATCATCATTTATTTAATAACGTACTCCCTTTGATTTTTAAATATTGACATTGTTGCTTTCTAATATCATATAATATTTAATTATTTATTCATTTAAAATCATTTCAAAATACCATACATTTTATTATATTTTGTTATAGTATTAAAGATATTTAAAATATGACTAATAAAATTGCACATCTAACTAATTTTTTTAATAGATAAACGATCAAAGATGGGTAAAAAGTTAACAGTGTCAACATGTTTTAAAACGAATAGAAGAAAGTAGTATTTTGTGTCGAAGCTCCATTCCGTCATGTTGAGGTCCGGGCGTCGTCTATTGTGAATTTAACTTTTAAAATTCGGGTAGCAGACACACACTATATTTTTTTCTTATATTTTTTTATGCGTGGCAAGAGAATTATTGGTTTTTGAAATACCTACATGTTGTCTTATGTTATTGATTGAAAGATACTATTATAATTTTACAAAGTTTAGATATGTTACTCCATCCCAAATTCGTTCTCACTTCTCGAAACAATTTTTTCTCTTCTCAATACATATCCACTTATTTCTCTCGTCTTCGTTTTCGTACATCTTATATTTTTCACTTTTTTAATTCATGTGCCCGAACCTCCAGACCTAAAACAACTTATAAAAAAAAGGGTGGAGTATTGTGACGCGGGTCATTAACAGCAGGGGTCCTTTTATGTTATGTGGGTAACGTTGTCTCCTTTGGAGTGGAAGAATTTTTTTTCCCTAATTTTTTTATTTTTCTTATGAAATTGAATAGATTCTTTGTTAAGTTTTTTTTTGCTATTTTTATAAAATTCTTGTGTTGCAAGGTCAAACAGAGGGAGGACAATTTATTGACCTAAGGTATGTTGTCACAGTGGAGGGGCCATTCGGGTGTCAAGAATTGAAATTGAATTTAGGAATCACTTTCCAAGAATTGATTTAATCGGAATTGAATAAGGTGGAAATTAATTAATTTTCAATACTGTTGTTTGTCTGATAACAGAATTGGTTTCTAGGAATTGAAATCCAACAAAAAAAAGCAACTGTGGTGGCATGGGTGAGCGGGCTTGGGAGAGATGGATTCCAGAAAGTTTCGTCATTTTTAGGAGAGAAAGTTCTAATGTAGTGCTCCCTCCGGGTCTTAATATGATTGACATCTTGCTTATTTGTAGTTTGGCTTCTAATTTCTGACGTTTTGTGTACTACTCTTAAATTAATTTGGGACCAAATTACCCTTCATTCATCAACGTGCCAGAGAAAAAAAAGCAGCAGCATAGGTGGGGATTCGAATCTACCACCCGCTGAACGAATGTGCTGACGGTAGCCAGTTGGACAGAGAGAGACATTTGTATTGGAGGTGGCATTGGGGCTATTTATTGTTGGTATGGAAAAATGCCCCTTCATTAACAGTGCTTTGGTATGTGAGATTTCTCTAAAACGTCAGAAATTTTGGGATCGGAGGGAGTAGATCTTAACCTTTGGAAAGTGCATGAATCCACAATTCGTTTCCCATGTTTGAGCTAAACAGACTGGCTTGTGAAAATGGATTCAATTGGGCCCAATCCAAGAGAATCAAACGGGCCCTTAAGATAATAGTATGGTGGACATGGAGAAAATCTCCAGCTAAAGTGTAGCTAAGAGCATCCATAGTGCTGATTCAACTATTGAACCGAGTAAAAATCTTACGTTGTATGGTTCAGCCGCTCCAACGAAGCTCCATCGCAAAAGTCGATAGGTGACTCAGATTTGGAATAGAGAAATCCTCTCTGTTTCTTCCGAATAGAAGCACTCCTCTCTCCGCTTTAAACCCACACGGCAGGTTCAAATTATTGGCCTTGGTTTCGCTGTGGATTGCACTGAGTAGGAAGTTCGATTTTGTCTCTCTCGTTGCTCGGTTTGAACATTCCAATTTATTACGTTCCATTATCGAACCACCGTGTTGGATGATGGTTGGTTCTGCATAATGTTGCGGATACTCTAAGTACTCTTTGTTTGAGCTTTTTCTTTTCAAAAAGCAGCTTTTGACTAAGCTTTTGGGAGGTTGCTTTTTGAAAAGCTCTTCTTGAAAAAGCCAGCTCTGTTTGGTATCTTGCTTTTGAGAGGTGGGCTTCTTGACTTGCTCGATGGTGCCCTGGCTGGATCTTGCACGAGGTGGTGGGCATGGAGTGCGGCGGCCGGACGTGTGGAGGACGACGGTCCGGAGCAGCGACCGGCGGCGCTGAAGCGGAAGCTCAGCATCATTGGAGCGGGAGACCGGCGCTGTTGAGGGGCGAGTCTGACGGCGCGGTGCAAGGTGAAGGACGATGGGGCGTCGCCGGCATCGAGGAGGGAGCAAGGATGACGGGCCGATGGCTGCACGGGGAAGGGCAGCGGCTTGCCAAATGGGGGCGTGGGGCGGCTAGCGCGAGGAAGGAGAAGGCCGGCGCCGAGAGGGTGGACGGCGGGGCGGCGGCGCTAGGCGGTGCATCGCTGGCGTCGAGGAGGGAGGATGACGGGCCGGTGGCTGCGCGTGGTGGCGGCGACGACGGCGGCCTGACTGCGGCGTGGTGGCAGCAGCGACGGCGGCCGGACGGCGGCGGGGTGCCCGCGATGGCAGATGGGGCAGATCGATGGAGGTGATGTGACCAGCCCCAAAAGCTCCCAAAAGCAACCCAAACCGTGCTTTTGAGTCCAGTTCATTTTGAGCTTTTGAAATAGATGGCTACTCGAGAAGCTGAGCTCAAACGCTCACTCTTTCTTTGAGATTTTGGTTTTTGGAGCTGAAAAGCTGAGTAAAAGCCCAAGAACATCTCCGATAACTATCTATAATCGGTACTACTGAAAATTAGTTTTAGGAGTACTAAAAAGTTATTGAGAGAAATGCTACTTCCGTTTCAAAATATAATCATTTTTAGGTTTGTATTTGATCAAATTTTTTTAACTTTTACTAATAATATTTAAAAAATTACATAATTTTTAATATAAAAATATACTTTTTATGAAAGCTTATTTCTAATGAATTCAAAAAATATAATTTTTATATGATAAAACATTAATAGTTATACATTATTAGTGGTCAAAGAGATAAAAATTTGATTTTGACTAAATCTAAAAATGCTTATATTTTAGAATGGATGGAGAATTAATACCTTTCGTGCCTGAGCATGGGGCGCGACGGCGGTGGTTCGTTGTGGTTGAGCACGGACGAGACAGCAGCGGCTCTCCATTCTGTCGACAAGTAGGCAGGCGACGGGGGTGGCTCGTCGTGACCGGGCAGGGGACGCGATGGTAGCGACTCGCTGTGGCCGAGACAGCGGACCACGAGGGCGGCTCGCTGTGACAGTCAGTGGTGGACCATGGTGGCAACCATCGCCATACTTTAATTAAACATTCAAATTTTATTAGCTATCTTTTTTAACCAGCCATCCACCAACCAACTTTTTTAAAAGGGAAAATTTGGATCTGTGACATCGAAAGATCGTGCCTTTAGAAATTTACCACCGAATCGGACTGGTACACTTATGTAGAGGGGATTCGATTCTTACCCTGGTAGACCCTCATGAACATCCATTCCATCCATCAATCCTCAGATCCAGCGGCATCAACTTACACCTAACCAAAAAAAAAAAAACAAAACCTAGGGTTACACGATCATGGAAAACGAAGCAGGAAACTCCAAATCGAGGGAGGAACAGAGTTAGCATGGCTTACTTGCCTTTCTCATGCCAAATGGGAGCAGGGAGGCAGCCAATATGGTCATAATCGCCTGGTGGCGGAGGAGGAACAGAGGAGGGCCTGTGAGTGAGTGAGAATGAGAAGAATGAGTTTCTAGACGATAGCTGCACATGAATGGAGGCTCAAGGGAAAACTTGTCTGTTCACTTTGCATATCGAATTAAAAAAAAATGAAAATCATATAAACGTTGACAGAACTCGACGGAATGCTATATTTCTAAAGATTTGAATCTTTCAGTGCTACATAAATGTACTAGACCGATTCTGTGATAAATTTCTAAAGGCGTGATCTTTCGATGTCATAGATCCAATTTTCCCTTTTTAAAAACTCAAAAGTAAAAGCTCAAATAAATAAGGCCTAACTCATCGGCGTCGAGATTCCACACTGCAGCCTAACCTAATCGGCAACTCTCACCACCTTTGCCTCCATCGTCTCTCTCCACCACACTGTGAAGGTGACTTCTTTCCTCATGTGTCTCCTCCCCTATGACCTAGAGAATTTTTATTGTTTTTGTCGGGGTCATATACCCCAGGTACCTATCGCCCGGGGTTACTCGACAGCCCAGCTACGGTATGTGGCCCATCTACGACGACCGACCCACGTTCCTCGTGGGCTAAAACAAAGATCCCTGTATGTTTCTGCTAAGCCCAACCCAGAGGGTCCGACGCGTCCAAAGACAGAACCCCCGTGGGTCGAAGGCTGCGTAACAACAAGGCTTGACCCGATGGCCAAGTAACCGACTTACTTTTCCGACCTCAAGGTCGAGCGACCAACCCGCGATAAGGCCCTGCCAGTACAGAGATTTCTGACACTATACAGAGGAGACAAGGAGGTCAAGCAACCTCTATCCCCCTCGGCGCTAAACAGGGGACAAACGAAGGACACTGATGAGGACAGCTAGTGCCATAGGACCGTCAGACACCATGGAATCACCAGAGGACTATTTTCGAAGATGCCAGTGGCCCACCTGTAAGAGGAAGTCTAGTTCCATGCGAGCCAAGTTTAGTTGCGGCCCCCACTCGTCAGGGAGCTGCCCGTTTCACCCGCCTTGTAACCTCAGTCCGGCCCCTATATAAGGGCCCGTCGAGGACCCACATAAGACGAGATTAAGCAATTGATAGAGTTTGATATATGTCCACATAGGCGTGCTAGGGACTCTGCTCGTGCAAGAGCCCTTCCGCCATTGTAAACCACTTGATCATACGTGAGCTCATCGTTTCTGACCCCTGGATGTAGGGTATTACACTTTGCGGTGCCCTAAACCAGGTTACATTTTTAAGTCCTCTGTGGATTAGGTCATGTCAGCAAGGAAGAAGCGCACTATACCCCTCCGATCGTATAAATTCATACTGTGCTGGTGTATGAAACACTGACAGTTGGGACACCAGGTAGGGGTATTCGTGGTGTGCCTCGCTTCATCATCGATGGCTTCGATCTTCACCATGGTGAGAGAGTCTTCAGTCTCTCAACTTTGTCTTGGGAGGTTCACGATCACCTTCACTCTAGACAGCAAGTCGTGGCACGTCCCCGTCTTTGCCGTTGGCCCGACCTTCCGCTTCAGGAGCCTGAACTTCATCGCCAACTCTGACGGTGAGCTCCATCTTCGGGTGTTGCGTGCCAAGCGCACGGCTTGGCGTCGTCAAACCCGCACTGTGCTGGGTCATGATCCAACGCGCGAGTGCTTCATGCTTCACGGTACGAGTGCTAGGGGTACTCCCCTCGGTGCAACGCCTGTCAGCAACACTTCATCGGGACATCGAGCAACCAATATCGTAGAGGAGGCCCTGCGGCGCAGATTGTCCGCTCATAGGCCAACTCCGCCTGACATGAGGGGTCGGCGCGCAAATCGCTGCCTTCGGCCACCGTCAACCTTCAAAACTGAGCCCGCATCGCCTACCAACAGATCATGGCAGCGAACATGCCTACTTTCGACTGTGCGATCGACAACGTGGTGGCAGCTGTGAAAATTCTACACGAGTCTGTAACTCCAGTGCATCCCATGGTCGTCGAGACCCATGATCGTCTTTGTGCCTTCCTCGACGCTACGCTCCAGCAGGAGGGGACCAAGATACCTCCACCTCCACCGCCACGGTCCAAGGTCCGTAGCAGCCACTGACCAGGTGGTAGGGCGGAGCGGTCAGACTCTCCACCCGCTTCCATCCGACGGCGCCTCGGCCCCGACCATGACGTTCGTCACACCATCGAAGCTCGGCAACAGGCCAAAAATGACTTCCACGCTGAATCGCACCGGGAACAAACTCTCGGGTACTTCGACCACCATCGTCGGAGACGAACTTCAGATTACCACGATCACCGATGCAGCCACAACCGTTCTCGGAGCCCTAGCCCCGACAGGGTCGCGCCCCGGGCCTTCGGACACGCCATCCGACGCGCGCAGTTCCCACTCGAGTTCCCACTCGTTTTCGTGCGTCCGCCAACATCACCAAGTACGTCGGCGAGTCGAATCTGATCCACTGGCTCGAAGATTACCGCCTTCCGTGCTGAGCAGGAGGGGCGGATGACCTGTTTGCCATTCAGTACCTGCCACTCTTCCTGGCCGACTCGGCTAGGGGGTGGCTCGAGCACTTTCCCTCCGATTGCATCCGAGATTGGTCTGACCTTCGTCGAGTCTTCATCGGCAACTTGCAGGGGACCTACACGTGCCCGAGGAACTCCTAGGATCGGAAGAATTGCAAGCAGCAGTTCAGAGATTGCTCTGCAACTACATCCAGCGTTTTTCGCGCAAGCAAAACGAGCTGCCCAACGTGAGCGATGCCGATGTCATCAACGCCTTTCACCTGTGACGCGACTTCCAAGACCCTCGTCCACAAACTCGGGTTTAAAAACCTTTGGATGGCCTGCGCACTACTCGACATCGCCACTACTTTTGCCACCGGGGAAGAGGCTACTTTGATCGAGGCCGAGACAAGGACAAGGAGAAATCCAAGTCCGACGCAAGTCTGATCACCGCTTTGACCAGCGCTACGACCGTTGGGATGACCAGGACGGTGGCGGCTCGAACAGCAAGAAACCCAAGAAGGGTCGACAGCACGACGACGAGTTCGTGGGCGTCACCGAGGGACGACTCCGACCCCAAGCCAAAGCTTCGCTCAACACGACCACTACTTCGAGAAGCTTCTCGATAAGCCATGTCCAAACCACTCTACTCCAGTCCAGCACCTCTACAAGGATTGCCGCCTGATGGAGCACTTACTGAGGGGCCACCTTCGGACCCAACCATGCCAACCTCTACGTCCCGACCCCCGGGAGAAGGGCACTAAGGAGAACACCGACCCTGCCTTCCCCGAGCCTGAGGGCTGGCTTATGATTTTTGGCGGGCTGTGGGCTTACGAGCCTCGAAGCCGCTAGAAGTTGATCTGGCGAGTGGTCAACATCGCCGACCCCGCCATTCCAACCTACATCAAGTGGTCGGAAGAACCCATCACCTTCGACAGATTCGAACATCCCGATAGGGTGCCTCAGCTAGGGCACCTTCCTCTCATGCTCGACCCCATCGTCGAGAACACATGCCTCACCAAAGTCTACATGTACGACGACAGCACTCTAAACATCCTCTACATCGACACCTTCAACGCCATGAAGCTCTCACGACCGGACCTCTGGTCGAGCCACACTCCATTTCACAATGTGATCCCAGGGGATAGCGTTGTTCCTATGGGTCAAATCGACCTCCCAGTCACCTTCAGCGACCGCAACAACTTCAGGACCAAGACGCGCTCACCTTTGAGGTGGCCAACATCATCGGAACATATCATGCCATCCTCGACCGACCCTGCTACGTCAAGTTCATGGCTGTCTCTGACTACGTCTACCTCAAGCTGAAGATGCCAAGGCCCAAGGGTGTCATCACTGTGGCGTCTCACATCACACAGGCGCTCGTCTGTGAGCAAGAAAGCTTTGAGCTGGCTTTTTCTCTCTTGGCGTCGGCTGAGCTTGAGGAGATCCGCAAGTCCAAAGAGTCGGCTCCGATCCCGACCCTTGACTCCAAGCCTTCAACCTCTACGTCCTTCGAATCTGATAGCGACTCCAAGGAGATCATCCTCTACTCGTCTGACCTCGCCAAGAGGGCCAGGGTTGAGACAGCACTCTCTGACAAATAAGAAAGCGCGCTCGTCGACTTCCTCATCCAGAATCGAGACATCTTCGCCTAGGCACCTTGCGACATACCCGACATCTCGAAGGAGGTCGTCGAGCACTCCCTCAACATCAAGCCTAGATCCCGGCTTGTACGACAACTACTTCGATGCTTCGACGATGAGAAGAAGAAGGCCATAGGGAAAGAAATTACTAAGCTACTCGATGCTAAGTTCATTTGTGAGGTCTACCACCCGAGTGGCTAGCCAACCCTGTAATGGCCAAGAAAAAGAATGGAAAATGGAGGATGTGTGTTGATTATCTGAGTCTCAAAAAAGCATGCCCAAAGGATCCATTTCCTTTGCCGCGCATAGATCAGGTGGTCGATTCCACCGCCGGCTGTGAGACCCTTAGTTTTCTTGATGCGTACTCTGGGTACCATCAGATTTCTATGCGAGGTTTCGACCAGCCCGCCACCTACTTCATCACTCCGTTCGGCTCTTTTGCTACGTCACAATGTCGTTCGGGCTGAATAACGCTGGCGCAACCTATCAACGCTGCATGCAAAAATGTTTCCACGACCAACTTGGTCGGAACTTTGAAGTCTACATCGATGACATCGTTATCAAGACCCGAAAGATCGACGGCCTTATCGCCGACCTGGAGGAAACCTCTGACGGTACCGCGTCAAGCTCAACCCCGAGAAATGCGTATTCGGTGTTCCCTCGGGCAAGTTGCTTGGGTTCGTTATATTCAAGCATGGCATTGAAGCCAATCTCAAAAAGATAGCGGCGATCCTGAATATCGGCCCCATCAGGAACGTCAAAGGTGTCCAAAGACTCACTGGGTGCCTCACGGCCCTCAGCTGCTTTATCTCCCAACTCGGTGAGAAGGCAATGCCTTTTTACCGACTGATGTGCAAGTCCGACCATTTCACCTGGACTGTCGAGGCCTAGGAAGCCTTTGATCAATTGAAGACCCTACTGTCAACACTACTGATCCTCGCTTTGCTAACCCCCAGTGAGGTTTTGCTCCTCTATATCTCTGCAACTTCCAAGGTGGTCAGCACTGTCCTTGTCGTCGAGCGCTCAGAGGAGGGCCGGGCTTTAAAAGTCAAGCGGCCTGTTTACTTCGTCAGCGAGGTCCTCGCCGACGCCAAAACCCGCTACACACAAGTGAAGAAGCTGATCTACGCCGTCCTCAGCACCAAGCGGAAACTACGACATTACTTCGACAGCCACGCCATCCTGGTGGTCACAAGCTTTTCACTCGGAGAGGTCGTCACCAACAAAGATGCGATAAGACAGATCACCACGAGGGCAATGGAGCTCATGGGCTACGACATCTCCTACGTACCGCGTCAAGCCATCAAATCTCAAGTCCTCACTGACTTCATCGTCGTGTGAACCGAGGCCCAAGAGCAGCTGACCCCTGCTGACTTCGAACACTGGATCATGTTCGTCGATGGCTCCTGCATGATTTAGGGCTTGGGAGCTGACATCGTCCTCATCAGTCCGAAAGATGACAACTTTCACTACGTTCTTCAGATTCACTTACGTGCCTCAAACAACGTCGCCAAGTATGAAGCTCTCCTTCACGGTCTTCAGATAGCAATCACCCTTAGCGTCCAACGACTCTACGTAAAGGGCGACTCCGAGCTTGTTGTAAATCAAGTCATGAAGGCCTCAATCTGCCGTGATCCGAAGATGGAAGCTTATTGCCAGGAGGTTCGTAAGCTCGAAAACAAGTTCGACGGGCTTGATCTACACCATGTTCTACACCGCGACAACGAAGTGGCTGAATACCTCGCCAAGGTGGCCTCGGGACCCCGTCGCCGACAATGTTTTCCTTGAAGTCCTCACCAAGCCGACCATCGAGATCAAGGACGAAGAGACTGACCCTTCGCTGGACGCCCTGGTCGGCGAGCTGGCCCTGACCCTCGAGTCAGAGAATTTTTCCATCATTCCCAACTGGTCCCAAGATATTTTTGCCATCCTCCAGGATGGCACACTCCCAACCGACACTAACGAAGCCCGACGCATCTCCCGATAGGCCAAGGCCAACACCATCATCAACAACGAGTAATACAAGCGAAGCACGAGAGGTGTTCTTCAATGCTGCATCCCTTGGGTAGAAGGTCGACACATCCTCAACGACATCCACTCGGGAATTTGTGGGCATCATGTCACCCCAAGGACCTTGGTGGGAAAAGTTTTTCGCCAGAGATTTTATTGGCCTTCAGCAATTGCCGATGCCAAGCAATTAGTCCGCTTTTGCTGAGGGTGCCAGTTGTACGCCCAACAGACCCACCTGCCAGCTCAAGAACTCCAAACGATCCTGATCACCTGGCCTTCGTGGTCTGGGCCTCGACATCCTCGGCCCTTTCCAAAAAGCGCCTGGGGCTTCACCCACCTCTTCGTCGCCATCGACAAGTTCACTTAGTGGATTGAAGCAAAACCGGTGCCCTGCATCAGCGTCGACCAAGCAATCGAATTCTACTACGACATCATCTGCCGCTTTGGGGTCTCGAACTCCATCATCACCGATAACAACGCACAGTTCACCAATTGGCTATTCCATCCGACTCGACTTCGCATCCGTGGCCCATCCGAGGACCAACGGTGAGGTTGGACATGCCAATGGCATGGTGCTCCAGGGGCTTAAACCCTGACTCTACGACTAAGTCGAGAATGAAGCCAGCCAATGCGCCCAGGAACTCCCCTCCATGCTCTGGGGCCTGTGGATGACCCCCAATCGGACGACGGGTTTCACCCTGTTCTTCATGGCATTTGGCGCCGAAGACGTTTTGCCGACTGACATCGACTACGATTTTTTGCGAGTCTAGGCCTACAGCGAAGAAGCATCGGAGGCAGCGTGGCAAGACGCCCTGAACCAACTTGATGAAGCATGCAACATCACCATCCTGCGGTAGGCTAAGTACCAGTAGAGTCTCCGTCGACTACACGCTTGGCGGATCAAGGGTCGGGCATTCAACGTCGGCGACCTAGTCTTGAAGAGAGTCCAAACTAGGGCCAGGAATCACAAGTTGTCACTCGCCTGAGAAGGGCCCTTTGTAATCAAGCAAGTTCTAAGGCCCAGTGCCTACAAGCTGGGGACCGAGAGCGGCAAAGAGCTCGCAGTGCTTGGAACATTGAAAACTTGCGTCGTTTCTATGCATAATAAAGTCAGTTAAGTCTCTTGAGCATATCTTGTCTCTTTTCATTCTGGTAGGTGGCGCGCGACTGAAAGGCTGACCCCCGCTCGCCTGGGGGGCTATCTGAGAGTGTCCCTTGCGACATGTTCGCTGACCCCTCGCGATGAGCTCGCTTGGCAGGCCCCGAAACCTCCCGCTCGGTGGTCGGTCCATGCACATTTGGAAGTTAAATCTCGACCCGCATTGGCGTGAACTCCGAAAGTTCCCTCGGGTCGGCGCGATTTAACTAAGAACAGCGCTGCGGACCGACCCCATTGTTTCCATTCTCAGGTTTCATGCTTCTCGTTTTGCTCATGCTCCGCGCCTCCTTTTCGCTTCAGGCCCCAGCTTGGTCCGCGCAAGTTTCGAAGTTAAATCCCGACCCGCGTTGGCGTGAACTTCAAAAGTTCCCTCGGGTCGGCGCGATTTAACTAAGAACAACGTAGCGGTCCGACCCCACCATTTTCGTTCTTAGGCTCTGCGCCTTTCATTTTCATTTTAAGGCTTCGGCTTTGTTTCTTGGGAGGCTCTACTTCTGAACCTGCGTCAAGCGCGCGGGTGACCCTTGGGCGTGCAAAGTAAATTCTAAGTACTAGCGTTTGAGTCTTTCCTCGCGGCTGACGATCGACGACCCGGGTTGGTGACGCCTTACGGCTGCATTGAGTCCGACACTCAACCCTACGGACTATACCCGACTTGGTCGCTCAGTCAAACGTCCAACGGATGAAAAAAACACGAAGTTGCAAAGAAGGTTACACGGCATGAGCACGGGTTGGAACAGAATTCATTACTACTAAGTATCTTACAAAAGATGTCCGAGTACATCACAAAATTATTACAGGAAAACAAAAGAAGACCTAAATATATGAATTCTGGGGCGCCGGCGGAGGATCCCGGGGTCGGGTCAGCATTGAGCCGAACCTATCCCGCACGAAGTTTGCTGACTCGAGGGCAGCGCAGAGGTCTGCCGCTTGGGGCCGCACATCCTCTATCAAGCACGTGATCTCCGCGTTTGGGGTGTCGGCAGCGAAGCCCTCAGGAGGCACGCGCGAGATCTATCCTCGGCTAATGCGACGCCGCGTGCGCCAAGGCCAAAGACGCCCCATCTTGCAGAGCACCAGTCAGCACGGCGGCGATCAGCCAGTGCAGGTACGTCAACATGTACTCGGCATAGTCCATCGAGACTTTGACCTCGCGTACCCTGATGAAGACAGCTGGGAGCAGGCGGCGCACGGCCGCCATCAGGTTCTGGAGGGTGAGGATCATGGCTGCAATGTGAAACAAAGATGAGCGGCCGACTTCACATCGACACTTCAACAGACATGATCTACAAATGCAGATGCTGTCGCGTTCCTCCATGTCGATGCTGGTGGCGGTATTCGCATCCTCCACCTCCTATCACGCGCGGGCCACGTCCTCGTCGGAGGACAGGCGTAAGTCCTTCAGCTCCGCTGTAAGCTTTGCGATTTCGCCCTCCACAACCACGAGCTTCACCTCGACGGCGGTCCGCTACTCCACCGCCTTCTTCGCCTCCGCCTCCACTCGCTCGGCCCGCTGCTTGAACTCTGGACAAGGCGATCGACTTTAACTCCTAGCTCCTAGGGTAAGAGGGGGTCAGGAACAGAGGTCGGGAGAATGACACTTACGGACAGCAGCAAACTGCGTGGTGGTAAGGGCGGAAGAGAGTTTCTTCTTCTCCCAGCCACTTGGGCTTCTGCTCGAGCAGCCCGGGCCTCTTGTTGTGCCGCCAAGGCCTCCTCTCGAGCGGCCTTGGCCTCTTCCGGCACGGCCTTGACCTCGCAGTGGAGCCGGTGGGCATTCTCCGACGACGCCTCTCGGCCGACCCAAACCCGGTCCAGCACTATGCGGAGGGACTCCACTGCAGCCGTCGGCTCCGCGGGAGTGGCGGCCGGAGACGACACTTGGCCGCCTCCACTGCCCTCCATCACCGGCTTTGCAGAAAGGATAGCCGGGGAGGACGCTGGGTCGCCTCCCCCCGACTGCCATCTCATCACCCCTCTCGGCACCTATGACCGAGAGGGACGGGATCACCACTCCTTCTGTAGCCTCTCCCCGACCCTCGGCGTCTATGCCCGAGGGGGAGGCTGCGGGTCTTCTGCAACCGCAACCACACCTTGACCCTCGGCAGGGCCAAGGGAGGCTGCGCAACTTCTTCAAGTACCGACGCGCCGGCCGGTGGGTCTTGCTGTTGAGGACTCGGACACGGTGGGCCAATTGGAACACCCGCCACCGCCACCGCCACCGCCACCGCCACCGCCGTGGGGTCCGAACCCTCTTCGCCGACATGCGGCACGCCGACCGCCGAGACAGAAAGGGCAACAGCCGCCCTACAAAAAACAGACGAGATAAGTTCACTACTTAGCTAACGCTCACTTCGACAAAAAGAGAATGCAAGTGCAGGCACTTACACTTTTGACTGGCGGATCGGGATACGCCGGTCATCGCCAGTGATGGTTGCCTGGCCCCCGAGGCGCGGGTAGTCACCGCCGCCGCCACCCGCACGGACGGCGGCACCGAGTGGACGAACGGGTCGGCCCCGAGGATGACGCTCGACCCGCCGAGCCTGATTCTCTTCAGGGGGTCGGAGGGGCCGAGTCAGACTCAGTGTCTGACCCAAAGTCACGAAGGTCGTCCGACCCCTCCGATGATGACACTTGAACTAGAGCACCCGCCGCTTGCGCGGCCAAGGCGGTCACCTCTGCCCGCGTCGGCTGAGGGGCCGGGCCAAAGACCTGCACGACCAGGCCTCCTGGCTTTGGCCGACCAGAGGATTTCTTGTATGATCTCTTCTTGGAGCCTAAGCCGACGCCTCTGGCAGGCTGGGAAGCTGCAGCTGTCGCCGATGACCTCGACGCTCAGGTCGGGGCCAGCGCTGCACGGGCGGTCGTTGAAGACCGACCCGCCGCCGGAGACATTGGCACTGGAGGAGAGGGAGCGCTCGCCGGCACCGCTGCCGGAACATGCGAGGAGGACGCGCTCGCCTGAATCGAGACGGACAACAAGATAGACCGACGGCTACAGTCATCAAGCTACAAGTAACAAAGAAGGAAATCGGCTTACCCAACGCGCGGACATCGGCCCCGGCCCTCTCATGAGGTCCGCCTCCTCGTATCCTTTGAACATATGGGTGACGTGACTCGCGATGTCATTGCTCGTCAGATCGTCTCCGATCACCAGGCGCGTGTCATCCTGGGCACCGGTGTACTCATCCATCCGCTGCTTGCAACGTTGGAGCAGGCGCACAAGACGACGCAGGAAGATGATGGCCACCTTGATGGCCGACAGCCTGGCCTCCCAGAGCTGCCTAATCCGATCGAGGTAGGGGGCCAGAACCTGCACCTCCTCGTCCGACGGCGAGGAAGTCCACAAGTCGACAGTCACGGTGGTCTCATCACAGAATGCTGGGATCCGGGGGCCGAGATTGCTGGTGTAAAACCACTAATCGTCCCAGCCCTTCAACAAGTTCTTCAGGGGCATGTCGAGGTACTCGCCTGATGGCGTGCTCTGGAGGCAGATGCTGGCGCACCCGTAGCGCGGGCTGTTGCGTTGCGCGCGCTGCCCAGCCGCGTCACGATGAAGAAGTACCTCCACATGTTGGTGTGTGGAGGGATCCCGAGGAAGGCCTCGCAAAGCGTGATAAAAGGCGCGATGTGGAGCACCCCGTTCGGGTTGAGGTGGTGGAGGCCGACCTGATAGAAGGTGAGGACTCGCGGATGAATCTGCAGCATGGGAGCCCGAGCCCGCTGTAGTGGAAGGAGAGGAAGGAGACGATCTGATTTGGCGCGGGGGCTGGGACCTATTGCTGCGCCGCCGGCCTCCAGCTGATGATGTCCCGCTTCTGGAGGAACCTCTTCTCCATGCGGTCCCTCAGGATGTCATTCGACACGTTGGATGCCTTCCACTTGGGGGGCCATGGCTGCTGCTACGGCGACGACGGCAAACGACGAGGTAGAGACGAAAGCAAAGAAGGCTAAGAGCGTAGAAGAAGGCAAGAGCACGAGGAGGACGAAAACTAAAGGCAACGGCAGGAGTGGGTTTCAAAATCCCTTCCGGCCGCTTTTATAACCGAGGGAGGCGAACTGTTCCGTCCTGTGGTTCCCGGGACACGATCCCATGAAGCAACGGGGAGTTACTCCCACGTAATGATGGGCGCCCAAACCGTCAGGCACCCACAATCTTCGCACCCTACCCGCCGACAGGTGGGCCCGGCACAAAGCCCTTGTCATGTCCGCCAACCAAAGTGACGTAAGCCCGCCTGTAGACGCCTGCCAGGTGCAGTGATTGCTCAGACGACGCCAGACGGACAGGACATGCACGCGCGGACCGCGGCGCTAGGTGGTGGTTCAACTTTCGAGAACCACTCATTGCGCGCCCCATGGCCACGTCGGAAGCCCGGACTCAAAGCACTGGGGCGATCGGGGGACCGGCCGCCAAACCGTCCACCCACGATTTCCAAAACCCACCCGCCGACAGGTGGGCCTAAGGCAAACTCTCGTTGCCTCTGCTGGTCAAAGTGACATCAGCTTGACTGCGTGCGCCTACCACGCGCAGTAATTGCTTGGCTAGTGCGAGACGGACAAGATGCGCACACACAAATCGCCGCGCGGGGCGATGGTTCAAATTTCAAAAACCAGTAACCGTCCTCCACGTGGATGTGACGGGACCCGAACCCGTACATTAAGGCAGTCACGGATCGGCTGCCGAGCCATTCGGTCGGACCCCTGCCCTCGAGCATTGATCACGGAGTATGGCCAATCCGCTTGGCCCATCCTAGGCGCAAGTGCTGGTCACGAACATACGACTGATCCGACCGGTCCGTTCTAGGCACTCAACACAAACCCGGCTACGAATAAAGCCGGTCCTGACCTCTGATGGTCAAGGAATTCAAGTCCCGCCTGTCCGACCGAATCGTTCAGGAGTGAAGGGCATTAGAATCAAAATTTCTATTTAGACCCCCTGATCGACCTTACGGATCGCCCAGGGGCTCGGGGGCTACGCTCTACGGGTGTGCTCGCGCGCACCCGTAGGATCGATTACAACACTTCGACGCATCAAACCCCTCGATCGACCCTACAGATCGCCCGAGGGCTCACAGGCTACGCCCTACAGGTGCGCTCGCATGCGTCCGGAGGATCAACTTTGAAGAACAACGACAAATCAGCCCCTCAACTGACCCTACAGATCGCTCGGGGGCTTTGGAGCTACACCCTACAAGCGCGCTCGCGCGCCCCCGTAGGAACGACATGAAGGACAATGACGGAACGACTATAACGATGCATCGGACCCCCCAGCTGACCCTCCAGTTCGCCCGAGGGCTCAGGGCCATCCCCTACGGGTGCGCTCGTGCGCACCCGTCGGACCGATCATCGGAGATTGACTACAATGCCCGCTACGAATCAGCCCTGCACCGCCTCAACAGGATTGCAAACGATGCAGGGCTCAGGGGCTACTGTCGGGGTCATATACCCCGGGTACCTACGGCTCAAGGTTACTCGACGGCCCAGCTACGGTATATGGCCCATCTACGTCGATCGGCCCACGTTACTTGTTGGTCAGAAGGAAGATTCTCGTAATTTTCCGCAAAGCCCAACCCAGAGGTTTGGGCGCGTCTAAGGATAGAAGCCACGCCGACTCCCGTGGGTTAGGGGCTGCGTAACGACAAGGTTTGGCCGACCGACGGCCAAATAACCGACTTACTTTTTTGATCTCTGGGTCGGGCGACCAACCCGCGACAAGCCTCTGCCAGTATAGAGATTCCTAACACTATACAAAGGAGGCAGGGAGGTAAAGCAACCTTTGTACCCCTCGGCACTGAACAGGGGACAGACGAAGGACACTGACTATGACAGTTAGCACCATAGGACCATTAGGCGCCAGGGAATCGTCAGAGGATTATTCTCAAAGTGCCGGTGGCCCCACCTGTCAGAGGAAGTCCAGTTCCGAGGGAGCTAAGTTTAGTTGCGGCCGCCACTCGTCAGGGAGCTGCCCATTTCACCCGCCTTGTAACTCCGGTCCGGCCCTTATATAAGGGCCCGTCGGAGACCCCGTAAGACGAGATTAAGCAATTGATAGAGTTTGATACACGTCCACATAGGCGCGCTAGGGACTCTTCGTGTGCGAGAGCTCTTCCGCCATTGTAAACCACTCGACCATACATGAGTTCATCGTTTTCGACCTCTAGATGTAGGGTATTACACCTCGCGGTGGCCCTAACTAGGTTACGTTCTTGAGTCCTCCGTGGATTAGGCCATATCGGCAAGGAAGAAGCACACCGTACCCCCTCCGATCGTATAAATTCGTACTGTGCCGGTGTACAGAGCACCGACAGTATTTTTTCCATCGCGTTGGATCCACAGGGAAGGTTTTATAAAAAATTACTATGTTATGAGAGAAGTCCACAGGAGGAGAAGTCATATCCCATCACCGTTCGCATTGTATGCCACCCCAGGATAGTGGTGTTTCCTAGCGGGTGGACCACATATGCTATGGTATATCTAAGATTTTAGGTGTGCATTAAAATATATATAGATTATACTGTTTTATATAGGATTTATACTAAATTATATATGCAAAAAATATTATGATATACTCTTATTACGATCCTAGGTACGCAGCTGATCCAAAACCTCCTCTAAGTCAAGAGGCAACGGAAGCCCGTCGGGGAAACTCACTACTCCCTAAATTCTGGTAAGATTTGGATGTTGAGTAAAATCAATAATGATTTCAGCTGACCGAAGAAAAGGTTTTCGTATAAAAAAATTCAAGTAATGAAGTAATTAAAACTTGGAGTGGAATTGGTTCAGAAGTAGGGTAGGCTATCATTTTCGCTCTCGTTGTCCGTCCCCCTCCCCTGTTAGATATTGAGAATCTTTTGTCTGTTTGATGGTGACTTTTGATTTTATTGTTTCGTGTTGTTATCAAGCAACACTGTTGCATGTGGCTGAAACCACGTTGGGAATGCAGAATGGAGGATATTTTCCTGTTACCAACTCCTTCATTTTTTAATTATTATTATCATTTAGTTTTAACGTTATACTTACTATGTAGTTCATTAAAAATATGAAAATATTATATATTTGTTTTATACTTTGCTTTATCATTAAAGGTTTTTGAAATATAGCCTATAATTTTACACATTTTAGTTACTTTTTTAATAAGATGAATGGTAAAAGTGACTTAAAAATTAACGATGACAGCAAAAAAGAGAAAGTATATTTTTTATAAAATTGAACTGACTCATATCAAATATCCATGTAATTTCTTTATGTAAATTGTCAGTTTGAAAGAACCCTGAAC
>BCLH01000323.1:109120-138173 GCA_001602315.1 Zoysia pacifica | reverse complement strand
GAGATTTTGTTTTCAGAATTTTAACAAGTTCTTTAATGTATCTAAATACAAAGGTATGTTGAATTCGTGTGAAATTTTAATTCATAATATATGTTGGATTTGTAATGGACCTAATTACATAGTTATTCATTGTTAAATGCTCTATATAAACACAGATATTGAAACAATTGAAGTAAACTTTGCTTGAGCTATACAAAAGAAGAAAAACAAATACCTAAACGACACAAAAAAAAACCCCCTCAATAGTGGCATATAGAGGAATGTACAGAAGGCAAAATGATTTTTCCAATGAATGAGAAGGCATTGAGATTTTTTCAATGTCCCACGAAGGATTTACTCATATTGTTTCTGGAAGAAACATATCAGAAAATTCGTCAGAAGCAGTGGGTTTGGGGCCTCAAAAGTGTGCAGTTGATTCTTATTTTTAAGACTTGTCGTAGGAACTCTGATGTTAAACCGTAATTGGTCATCGTTATAAGCTAATTGAACCATCAAGGTGTCAGATGATTAATATGAACTTGTCGTCAGAAAATTCTTAGTTGATGGTTTAAACTACTAGATCTGAAGTTCGCCATGGTCCCCTGTCCAGGTTCTTTGACAAGGCAGCTGTTGTAGCAGCAGAGTCCAACGAAAAAGGTGCAGCAGCACTGACGAACCCATGCAGGCTCTGCACGGTGTCCCAGGTGGAGCTGAGGATGCTTCTCAGGATGTTCCCAATCTGGACATCGATGATCCTCTTCTTCGCGACCACCATTCAGATGTCGTCCACGTTCATCGAGCAGGGCGCGGCCATGGACAACCGTGTCGGCCCGTTCACCCTGCCGCCCGCATCCCTGGGGACCTTCGAAGTCATCAGCATCATGATCTGCGTCACCGTCTACGACGCCGTCCTAGTACCGCTGGCGCGACGCGTCACCGGCAAGGACCGCGGCCTGTCGCAGCTACAGCGGCTCGGCGTCGGTCTCGTGCTGTCCGTGGTCGGCATGGTGTACGCGGCGTTGCTCGAGGCGAGGCGGCTGGCGCTCGCACGGGCGGCTGCGCCAGCGATGAACATCATGTGGCAGGCGCCGGCGTATGTAGTGCTCGAGTTCTTCTACGACCAGTCGCCAAGCGGCATGAAGAGCCTCGGCACCGTGCTGGCGCAGCTCACCGTCGCGGTGGGAAACTACGTCAACTCGGCTGTAGTCGGCCCCGTGGCGGTGGTGACGGGACGTGGCGAGAAGCCCGGGTGGATCCCGGACGACTTGAACGAGGGTCATCTGGATTACTTCTTCTGGCTGATGGCAGCTCACAGCGTAATGAACCTACTGCACTTCTTGCACTGCTCTTCAAGATACAGAGGCAACAGCAACATAGCTTCATGACATGTAAGAATGACGCATCTTGGAGAATGATGTCTGCTTGTGGGTTTCCGTCTGGAAAACCCAGTATCAATTATTACTTCGCAAAGCCATAATGACATATGATCTTTAATAGCATCTTTCACCGTTCTTTAATTATTGTCACTATTGATTTCTAATTACAACTTTGATCATTCACCTTATTCAAAATTTTTGAATAAATATTATATATTTTGTTATAATTTTTTTTATTATGAGAGTTATTTGAATCACAATTTAAAATTGTACATATTTGAACTAATTTTTTCGAAGAACAGAGCGAGTACATGTTTTCTCTTCAATGTCGGTACTGTTCAGGGAAATCACTGAATTCATTCTAGTCCCTGTTGCTACGGCAGGAAGATAGACCAAGCATAAAAATTTCATGCCGTGAACTGGAGGATTCGGAACGACCATCGTTGTGTTTCTATCTCAATATTTATTTTCTGGTCTGTAATAATGGGCACCTACATGT
This sequence comes from Zoysia pacifica, assembly GCA_001602315.1. NCBI lineage: Eukaryota > Viridiplantae > Streptophyta > Magnoliopsida > Poales > Poaceae > Zoysia > Zoysia pacifica. The sequence continues at coordinate 136,319 of BCLH01000323.1, read as the reverse complement.
ATCATAGACTAGAATATTAATATTTACTAATATTAATTTTCGGTCCCTTTATTTTCTGGTATGTAATAATGGGCAGCTATATGTACCATAGACTAGACTATTAATATTTACAAATTTAGACTCCGTGCAGTGTTGCTGGCACTCAACATTTACAAACTCCTAAAGAATATTTACATGTGGTACATTGTGGCTCTTAGTATGGATAGTATGTACGAATATAAGTTTTGTTTGACAGAAGGCTCCTGGGATCTATTAGAGCTAATACAGAGGCATGAGTTTATAATAAATCTATTGATAACCATAAATTATTGTTGGAACTAATCTTGATTCATGTATCTGCATGTTTAATTTTTAGCTTGCATGTAGTTAAGTTAGTGTAGGTCACTTGCAATTAGGAGATGTGTAACTACTGGCTGAAGGGCAAGTGATGTGCCGTGCGATGCAGACGTTGCGGCGGTGAAGCAGTGTTGCATGGATGACCAAGCCTAGCTGTGCATGCACGCGAAGTGCTTGGAGAGGCACAAGATTACATGCAAGAAACGGCCAACGATGTTGCGTTGTGCAGCCTGGGCCAAGGCCACGAAGTGAGTTTGTTGGCTAGAAAATAGTTTCTGATTTGCATGGCGGTTGCATGATGTGAGTGGCCGGTTATTATCGCTTACTTCCTCCGTTCTTTAATTAATGTTGCCGTTGACTTCCAACATCAACTTTGATCATTCTTTTTATTCAAAAAATTAGTTCAAATGCGTAAAACATTAAGTTTGTAACACTTCGTGCTTCGAAGTAAAAGAGCCAATTGTTCAAAATGATTCTAATTGGTTTCAAAAATTAGTTTAAACTTCAAAATGAGAGTTCAAAATTTTCAATGGAATGGTGCGAAACAAAATTTTCTCTTGAATGTTCATGCAATAACTTGAATTTTAAAAGTTTTTGTAAAAATTTTATTTGAGGTTTAAAGGTCTCAAATAAATAAATTTTCTCATAAAGCTTGCCTATATTTGAAATTTAATAACTTTTAATTATTTCTATTTTCAACTTGGGCCAAAACAAAAGTTGTTCCTCTAAAAACATTCTATCTCTCTGCAAAGTTACATAATTTTTGGAGCTCGGAAAGTTTAGATTTCGAAGCAAAACAACGAGCAGCGCAGAAAATCAACGAAAATCAGAAAATTTGAAAAATCTCCGCGGGACCCACCTGTCAGCCGGCCACCCCACCGTCTTCTACCTCTGGCTGCTACAAAGCGCGCCAGGTGCCATCTCCCATGCGGCCATCTCATGGATGCGCGCCGCGTGCGCCTCGCACGGGACATGTTAGCCGCCCGTGTTCAAGCCTTCCCTAGTCGGTGCCCCCCTCGCTCTCTCTCTCTCTCTCTCTCTCTCTCTCTCTCTCTCTCTCTCTCTCTCTCTCTCTCGACCACCACCGCGGAGAGCGCCATCCAAGCCGCCCCAGCCCTCCTTCCTCGATGAGGGGATGCACCCTGCCCTCCTGGAAGCTGCTAGCGCCCCAGCTTTATTCCACCTCCGTGGGATCCGACGAAATCAAAGTTTCCTTTTCTTGTTCGAGTTTTTGACTGCCGGCCGGTTTTCTTCAAAATCCGGCAACTCCGGTGAGCTCTCTCCTTTTTTCCTTTCTAATCCATCCTGATGAGCTTCCGTAGCTTCCTCTGGGGTGATGAATCGACGTTTAGTGTGACCAATTGTGCAGGAACTTGTGCTTTCTCCGGTGTCCTTCCTCGGCACCCCGCGGCCTCACTGGGGACAGTTCTGTCTGGTCGTCCTCGGCACCATCTTCCTCCTTGCCAGTCATCTACGGGTTGCAGTGATGGTCTCAGTGAAGATAAAGTCGAGGGTCGAGCTCCCTACCGCCGCTGCCACCGCGTCGAACGTCGGTCCGAGCCGCCACTCACTGCCGGCCCATCTCCAGTGTGGAACTCCCCTCCTCGACCCTCCCACTGGTTTTTCCTCGACGTGCTGGTCATTGCAGCGCTGAATCCATTGTGCGTGTCCGCCGGCAGCACCACACCGGCGTGGCCACCGCCGAGCTCCGGCCACCGCGCCATGGCCACCTGGCCTCCCGCGCGCCAGTGCCGGCCTTCCGCAAAGGTCGTGCAGCCTTTGCCACCAATGGGCCAGGCCGGGTGCAGCTCCACCCTCTCTCCGTTTGGGCTAAGTCCTCGGCCCACGGAGCCGGCCTGCTCCAAGCAGGCCAGAGCCTTGCGGCCCATCCCGTCGCGGCCTGCCCCCTTGGGCCAAATTTGTGGCTGGCCCATTTAGGCTGGAAAAATTTTATTATTTGCAAATGGATTTATTTAATAGTCCAGAATTGATTTCAATATTGTAAAATTTGTAGAAACTTCATTATAGCTCGATAAATTGTGAAACAAATTTTGTTAGGATCATCTCAACTAGAACTATATTCTGAAGCTAACAAGTTTTTATTTTATGCATGAAATTAATTTAATTAATTCAGATCATATAACGCTTCATTAATGCATTATAATTATTCCTTAGCATGGTAAAATCTTAAAAAGTTTACTTACCTGTTTCTTTAATCAAACTTTCTGTAATAGAAAAGTTTATATTTAATTTCATCAAAAATCATTTTCTAAACATTTTAATGTGTTTAAACGGTTTGTAATGCATTACAAATCTATTTGATTTCAATAAATTCAGGAAATTTCCCAAAAATCAGTTTATAACCTTCTGATTTTATGCATCACTCAAATTATATTTTATATTTTCAAAAACCATTTTAAAGAACTTTTATAACTAAATTTGTATCTTTTGAAAATAGAAGCTATTATCGCATGTGCTTCAAAATCGAGTCTTTGACAATTAAAAACAGCCTAATTCAATACTTTGCATATCATTCATGTATAGTGAAAGTTGCCTAGAGCGGGGGGGGGGGGGGTGAACAGGCAACCTAAAATAATTTCTGAAAAATCAAACTCAACGAACTGTCAGGCCACCGGAGTCTCCGGTAATGTGTCGAATACTCTGGTCACCGGACTGTTCGGTAACTTGCCGGACATTCCGGTCATACAGGCACTTCGAACGAAATTTGAATCTAAGCAAATTTTAGCGAGTTCTAGCAAATTCCACTTGAATCAAAAGACTAGAATATGATATAGAAAGTAGATCTAAGCAATTAAACAAGCTAGAGACTAGAGAGCAAGTAGATCGAAGTAAATCTATGAATATGAACAGCAAGAACAATATGAATTTGCAAGAATGAAAAGAGCATAAGGAGACACAAGATTTTACTCTGAAGTTTGAGTCCACGAAGGAACTCTACGTCTCCGTTGAGAGGTTCACAAAGAACCGGATCTCACTCGATCCTTTCTCTCACTCAAACAACTACAAAGGTGAGGTTAAGTTCTTCACTATCAAATCCCTTTTGGGAAGAGGTGAACAAACTTTCCGGGGCGTCACCACACAAGTTTGAATCTCTCGGGCACGCCTAGCTGTCTAGGAGCAAAAGCTCTAAGAGTAACAAACAATCGAAGCTCGACGATGCCGCAAATGCTCAATGGGAGTGGAAGCACTTCTCTCACAATCCCTAGCTCAAATCTTGCAAGCCTAGGCCTTGGAAGGGAGTGGGAGAGTGTTTTTAGAGCTCAAAAGTGTTGTAAGCAAGTGTGAGTCACCTACCGTTTCAAAAGGAGCTAAGGAGGTAAAAATACCAGGGCTCCAAAAAGTAGCCATTGGACCACATCTAACTGACTGGACACTTGCCGGATACTCCGGTGAGGCCTCTCGGGTTGGCATGGCCTGAGCCACTGGAGGCTCCGACACTGTGCCGGATACTCCGGTGAGCCCTCTCGGGTGCGAGCTGCTAGGCCACCGGAGTCTCCGGCACTTTGCCAAACACTCCGGTGAGCCTTCTCGAGTAAAGACAGTAAGCCTTACCGGATACTCTGGCAATGTGCCAGATACTCTGGTAAAGAGTCTCCGGTTAGGTCAAGATTTGAGCATTTTTAGCACTTTGAGACTTCAATTTCAGTCCCTCTTGATAGTACGGCATACCTAGACTCCAAAAATGATAAAAACTAGTATTCTTCAATGAGAAAAGGCTCCATGACTTGATCCAAAAAAATTTAGGGGTCTTCTTTTTCTTTCAATATTCTTTTCTTCTTTTTAAAACTTCTCGACTCTCAATGCACTTAACAAGCTCTTTGAATGGTTCGTCATCATCCACCAAAACTCACTAGGGGGCCTAGATGCCCTTTCAATCTCCCCCTTTTTGGTGATTGATGACAACCCTTTCAAAGCTTGAAAAAAATATAAACAACAATTTTGGATGCTTGTGATATATGAAGCTCCCCCTAAATGTGTGCATGGACTTGAATTCCTTATTTTGGCTTTAACATTCCAAAATACACATATTTGAGAGAAAATGTGAGAGCTCCCCCTATATCCAAGCATCCATGGGGTGCAACAAGTGAGTGGACATAACAAGTGTAATGCATATGACAATAAATATCCACACAACAAGTATGAGAAGATCAAAAAGAACATTTCACCATTACACCACCACATATCATAGATAGCAACATAATAACCAAATCTCACAAATAGACTACGAATAGAGTTATTACAAAGTTACAAACCACAAATCACAGTCTTATACTAACACTCACACAAGTCTTATATATCCATCATTACAATAATATAAGCCCAAAGATAAAGATAGATGACATGATAGATATCTTCTCCCTCTTTGGGATCACATCCCCAAAAAGGAGAAAAGAATACAAAGTGGTAAGCTCAAGGTGTGGCGTCGCTATCTTCATCACCTTCCTCATCATCACCTTCTTCTTCATCGCCTTCTCCTTCACTTTCTCCCTCGGCAACTGCAACATCCTCTTCACCTTCTTCCTCACTTGCTTCGGCTCCACCCTCTTGCTCATGTTCTTGGACCAACCGTTGAGCATAGGCAAGAGGATCCCAAAGATTGTCAAAGATAGGAGGAGGGAAATCTAGATACTTGCGAAGAGGAGAAAGTTTGATGTCAAGATGAGAGCCAATCTGATCTTGTCTTGCCCCTAGAGTTTGGAATTGCTCTCGGGTCTCGTGGCGATGCTCTCTAATCTCGGTAGCGTTCTGAGTACACATGCTAAAGACTGCCTTGAGAGCCCGAGCAATGAAGGAAGAAGAAGAAGACTTACAGTACTTCTTCTTGGAAGCACCGTGAGAAGGATGTGTGGAAGGCTCATGCGAAGAGGAATCACCTCCAGAAGATGGAGTTGTTGCATGAGAAGTGGATCTAGTGGATGTCCCAGTGGTCCGAATGCGATAAGGATTGTGGTTCACCTCACAGTAAAGTTGGCCATTGAGTAAAGAGTGGATCATAAACATGATGTAGGGAGCATAGCTGCAGCTCCAGATTGATGTGGTAGAGGTGACAATGATTTCTTGCAAAATGAAATCAAAAACACTGAAGACCCCTCGAGTGGCATCTATGTCTTGCATCTAGTAGAGCAAGTTTCTTGCCATCTGCATAACACTCGAGGCATCTCCAGACCGAGGGCATAAGGTGACACGAAACAAGGAGTTGAGATACTTCAAGAAGGGTGTGATCTCGTGCACCTTCCCGAGACTGACGGGTCCAAGCCTTTCATCATAAAGAAAGGCTATCTCCCCATCAAGAAGAACCCGCTCATAATGAATCTTGTGCTTCCTCAATTCCTCCTGAGTCCCCCAGCAAACTATGAGTAGGAGACTTGGTAGCAGTTGCCCTCTAATGCCCAGTGGAGAATAGGCTCATCTCCATCCCTGTCAATCCAGAGAGTAGTGTAAGACTGGGCAATTATCTCTTCACACCAATCTTGCTTGAGCCCCATGATGTCCTTGTAGCCCTTCTGCTCACAAGCCTCAATAATCTGATCAAAAATATGATCCTCGACTGCACTCATGTAACTCCAGTCTATCCACTTCATAGGAATTGTTCTAACCTTCGTATCCACAATCACAGACTTGTACCAATCCATGTGAAAGAGGTTGTGATACCTGTAATCAGTAGACTATCTCTCCAAGGAATAAGGATTGGTGTACCTCTTGGTAATTAAATTATGAGAACCCTTCATGTATTTGATAGGCTTCATTGGATACTCAAAATGTTCTGGATTCCCAAACTTAGGATCTTTCACTGTGTAGTGACCTTGGTACTCAAGGGATGGGGAGCAAACTGATCATCAAAAACAGTGCCTTGCCCACTAGCAACTCCCTTGCCCTTGCCAGGACCTCCTCCAGTACTCCTCCTTGATGGCAAAGTGGTACCAGGAGCGATCTCTCGAATGACAATGCTTTGGTCCTTCCTAGGTTGCTTCTTGGGACCCCGCAACCTTCCGTTTCCGCTTGGGGCGATCCTCCTCACGCTCGCTCTCAATCTCCGACTCATTTTGAGGTTGAGCTCTCCTTTCACGAACCATCTGTCAATAAGTGAGTAGAAGAATCACTAAGATCAATGACAAGATAGGACAAGGAGGTATGAAAGAATGCGCAAAATCACTGATGCACCGGAGTCTACGGTAACATGCCGAAGAGTCCGGTCAACGAAGTCTTCGGCAATGTGCCAGACACTCCAGTCCACCGGACCCTCCGGCAAGTTGCCGGACAGTCCGATCCACTGTGTTCTTGGAAAGAATCGATGAGATCTCTGTAACCATCCGAGGCATTGCAACCAAACTTTCGGCATCACAAGGATACATCAAAAGATGATTCACCGAAGGAAATCCCCTAGAAAGGCCTACGGAGAGAGATCGGGACAAGTTGAATTTTGAATGAAATACCTCATTTGAGCCTCGATCCGATGGGGAAAATGATGGGGAATGCGTGAGGAAGCCTCAAGGAGTCTTGGAGATCAATCCCTTGCGAGGACTCGGCACGATTCGAAGGATTTGGAGTAGTGGCAATTTTGGGATGAGAGATTCGCGTCGGGGGCTGTTGAAGGCAAATAGGAGATAAACGCTGGAAGTTGGACCCATAGAGGTTTAAATACCTCCAGGCACCGGACACTTCAGCAAAGTGTCGGAGTCTTCGGTAGGCCTTCTTGGGTTCGGCCACAAGAGCCACCGGACACTCCGGCAAAGTGACGGATAGTCCAGTGAGCCTTCTCTGGATAGGAGCAGGGAATTCGAAGAAATCTTTGAAATTTTAGATAGAACTTTGGAGATTTTGCAAGAATAGGCTATATATATATATATATAGATGGACATATAAATACTTTGTCATAAAGTGATCAGCAACAATCAACAATCAAAGCAATGATCACTTTACAACAAAGTTGATCCTAAGGCCAAGAACAATAAAATACTTTGAAAATTGCTCAACATTTTCACAATATCTTTTGTTTCACAAGCAAATAGAAAACAACAATCAGATGTGCATTACTCCAAGCCAAATTTTGAGAATCAATGATATGAAGCTCACTCCTATGCTCATAAAAGCACTTCTCATCTAGAGGCTTGGCGAAAATATCGGCTAATTGGTCTTTTGTGGGTACATAAAATATCTCTATATCCCCCTCTAGTGTATGATCTCTTAAGGAATGGTGCCGAATGTTTATGTGCTTTGTGCGGTTATGATCATAAGGATTATTAGCAATCTTGATGGCACTCTCATTGTCACATAGGAGAGGGACTTTGTTCTCAAAGTAACCAAAGTGCTTAGGGGTTCGCCTCATCCATAGCAATTGGGCCCAACAGCTACCCGCTGCTATGTACTCGGCTTCGGCGGTGGATAGTGCAACGGAGTTTTTGGAACCCTTTGGATACCAAAGCCCTAGGTTTGGTGTATGAACTAAATATCATAAGATTCTCTTAACGGCCCTTAAATGGCACTCCTTTAGAGCGGCTTAAAATCTTGCACACATACACACACTAAGCATGATATCAGACCTAGATGCACAAAGGTAAAGCAAGTATGCAATCATGTAGCAATATACCTTTTGATCCACCGCTTTTCCATTGAAGTCAAGATCAAGATGACCATTTGTCCCCATGGGAGTCTTGATAGGTTTAGCATCTGCCATCTTGAACTTCTTGAGAATGTCATAGGTGTATTTGGTTTGACATATGAACATCCCTTCTTTGAGTTGTTTCACTTGAAAGCTGAGGAAGAACGTCAACTCTTTCATCATTGATATCTCAAATCATTTCATCATGACCTTACTAAACTCATCACAAAAAGTTTTGTTAGTAGAACCAAATATTATGTCATCGACATATATTTGGCACACAAATAAATCATTATCAACTTTTTTTGTGAAGAGGGTAGAATCGGCTTTTCCAATTGTAAAACCACTTTCAATGAGAATGTCCCTAAGGCATTCATACCATGCTCTAGGAGCTTGCTTAAGCCCATAGAGCGTCTTATGGAGTTTATAAACGTGGTTAGGATACTCATCATCTTGCAAGCCTGGTGGTTCCTCCACATACACTTCTTCTTTGATTGGTCCGTTGAGGAATGCACTTTTCACGTCCATTTGATATAGCTTGAAATTATGGTGAGTAGTATAGACAAGTAATATACGAATTGACTCAAGCCTAGCTAGGAGGGCAAAGGTTTCACTTAAATTCAAGCCTTCAACTTGTGAATAACCTTTTGCCAAGTTTTGCCTTGTTCCTTGTAATGACTTCATGCTTATCTTGTTTGTTGCGGAACACCCATTTAGTGCCCACAACATTTTAACTTAGAAGTTCCACCAAGGACTAGACTTTATTTCTCTTGAAGTTGTTCAACTCTTCTTCCATGGCCATCACCCAATCCGGATCACAAAGTGCATCTTCTACCCTAAATGGTTCCAAAGAGGAAACAAAAGAGTAATGTTCACAAAAAGTAGCGACTCGCGATCTAGTGGTTACCCCTTTTTCAATATCACCAAGTATGTTGTTAACGGGGTGATCTCTTTGAACACTTTAATAGACTCTTGGGTGTGGCACTTGAGGTCTTGGTTCATCTTGCTCTTCTTCTTCATCTTCCCTTTGATCATTGCCCTCCTCTTCTTGGGCTTCATCTTGTGTTGGAGGTAATGCAACATATGAGGATGGATCATTTTGGACATCTTGTGGATCACGTGGACGTACATCACCAATTGCCATCCTTCTCAATGCATCACATGGAGCTTCTTCATCATCTAAAACATCAAGATCAACTTGCTCTACTTGAGAGCCATTAGTCTCATCAAACACCGCATCACACGTGACTTCAACTATACCGGAGTTTTTGTTAAAGACACGATAGGCACAAGAGTTTGAGTCATAACCAAGCAAGAAACCTTTGTCCGCCTTTGGAGCAAACTCGGATGATTTGTGTTTCTTGTTGAGAATATAATACTTGCTTCCAAAAACACAAAAGTAAGAGACGTTAGATTTGTTACCGGTGAGAAGCTCGTAGGGGGTCTTCTTCAAGATGCGATGAAGATAGAGCCAGTTGGTTGCGTGACATGCCGTATTCACTGCTTCGGCCCAAAAGCGATCGGAGGTCTTGTGTTCATCAAGCATGGTTCTTGCTATCTCTATGAGTGTACGGTTCTTCCTTTCAGTAACTCCGTTTTTTTGAGAGGAGTAGGGTGCCGAAAACTCATGCTTGATGTCTTCTTCATCAAGATACTCCTCCACTTGAGTGTTCTTGAATTCGCTTCCATTTTCACTTTTTATCTTCTTGACTCTTAAGCCAAATTTATTTTGAGCTCTTGTCAAAAACTACTTGCGTTCTTTTTGAGTTTCACTCTTATCATGCAAAAAGAACACTCAAGTGAAACGAGAATAATCATCAACAATTACAAGACCATATTTGTTACCGCCAATGCTTATGTAGGCTATTGGACCAAAGAGATCCATATGAAGTAATTCCAATGGCCCTGTTGCTATCACGATGTTCTTGGCGGGATGTGGCGCTCCAACTTGTTTTCCGGCTTGACATGCTCTACATGGCTTATCTTTTTCAAACACAACATTGGTTAGTCCTAGGATGTGACCGCCTTTTAGAATCTTATTAAGATTCCTCATTCCAACATGGCCTAGCCTACGATGCCACAACCAGCCCATGTTCGACTTTACAATTAAACAAGTGTCAAGTTGAGCCTTATCCATTGAAAAGTCAATGAGATAAAGCTTTCCCTTTAACACACCTTTAAAGGCAATTGAGTCATCCCTCCTTCTAAAGACCGTCACACGCACTCTTCCTTATCCATTATCACCAAAAGTGATGCTCTCCATTGAATTTTCATTTTCTTGATAGGAGGTGAACATCCTTTTCTCTCCAGTCACATGATTGGTGCATCCACTATCTAGCACCCAACTTAATCCACCGGAGGAGTACACCTACAAAACATGTTAAGCCTTGTTTTTAAGTACCCAAGTTTGTTTGGGTCCTTTCACGTTATCCACGAGAGTCTTGGGCACCCACACACAAGCTTTTAAGTTCTTGTTACGTGGCCTAACATACTTAGCAATAATTCTACCATGCTTGTTTTTCATGAGAACATATGATGCATCAAAAGTTTGAATTGGCATAGGCATATTATAAGAAGCATTAGAATGATGATCATGAAACTTAGAAAGATCATTAGTGACTTTGGTCTTGGCTTGCTTCTTTTGGTAGGTTCCCTCTTTTGTGAATTATAAGAATTCTTGGCCATTCTTGAATTCTCTTGCATTTTGCTTTCCACCATGAACATAGGCAATACTGTCCTTGACATGAGGACGCCTTGTGTTCAAATATGCACTTCTTGCATATTCAACCTTCTTACCGTCAAGCTCTTGCTTCTTTTGATGAACTTGCCCTTTCAAAGTTTTCACTTGATCTTTCAAGTCATGAATCAATTTGACATTAGTAGCACAAGCTTCAAGGTCAATATTCTTACATCTAGCACGATGTTTGGAAGTTTTAGTTAAGCTAGGTGCATCTTTAGGTTTAGAGTTAGACCGAAAAGTATCAAATTGCACTTCAAAGTTTTTATGGGCCTTTTTCAAGGCATCATAGTCTTCTTGAAGAGCACCACTTGAACTCTCAAGACTTTTACAAGTCTCCTTGCATGAAGCAAGTTGTTGTTCTAACTCTTTATTTTTACACTTTTCTAGAGTTAGGAGATTCTCAAGCTCAAGGTTTCTCTTCTTTTCAAGAATGAGAAAGTCTTCTTGATTCTCAAAAATCTCATCTCTCTCAACTATTTGATTCATAAGTATTTTGATTTTAGTGACGGCATTTTTGCTTAAGCCTTTAAACAATGCCACATCATCACTATCACTTTCTAATTCCTCATCACTACTAACATATTTATGAGGGAGGTTGGATATGATTTTTACCTCGCTTGCCCTCCTTTGCCATCAAGCATGTGTGAGTAGTGCTCTTGCTCTTGTTGAGGTTGGTGAAGAGAGACTTGCTTGATGAAGATTCTTTGATAGCAAATGTAGCAATGCTTTCATCATCCGAATCGGAACTCTCCTCATTTGAGTCCCATTCCATTCCTAGATGGGCTTCACTGCTGTACTTCTTCTTTGAAAATTTCTTGTCCTTGTTGAAGTACTTCTCCTTCTTCTTGCCATCATCTTCTTTTTTCTTCTCCTGTGGGCAATTAGCAATAAAGTGCCCACACTTCCCACAGTTGTAGCAAACTCTTTTACCTCTTGTCTTAGGCTTATCTTTCCTCTTAACATCACGATAATTGCGCTCCTTCCCTCATGAACTTCTTAAATCTCTTGACAAAGAGAGCCATGTCTTCATCATCAAGGTCGGAGCTTTCATCTTCATCACTTGAGCTCTATTTAACAATTTTCTTGCCTTTGCTCTTCTTGCTAGCCTTGAGTGCTATGTCTTGATTCTTTGAGCTTGAGATGCCCTTTGACAACTCTTTACATATTGGGCTTCCTTCTCCATTATCTCATGGTTGATAATCTTTTCAAGCACTTCATCGGGTGTCACTTTCTTGTAGTTAGGGCTCTCACGAATTAGTGTACGCAAGGTTGTGTTCCTAACTGTGTAAGCCCTAATCATCTTCTTGACAACCTCATGATCACTCCAATTTTTGATTCCATAGGCTCTAATCTTGTTGACGAGAATCTTGAGCCGGTTGTACATCTCTTGAGGGGTCTCATTGTCTTCCGATTCTCCTTCAATCATCTCAATCTTGGCAATTCTTATGGTCTTGGTGCCTTCATGAGCAACTCGAAGAGTATCCCAAATCTCCTTTGCCGAGTTCAACCTATCAACTTTATTGAATCTTTTTGTTTGAGCGATGAGAAGAATCGTCACCGCTTGAGCATTTTAGTGGAGATCTTGTTCTTGTTCCGGAGTGAGTTCTTCATCGTCATCACTATCCGGATATTCAACACCTATACAAACAATATCCCAAATGCTCGGGTGGAGCGAAAATAGGTGATACTTCATCTTGTGCCTCCACTTGGTATAATTCACCATATCAAATTGAGGTGATTTACCAATGGGTAACGACAAGAAGTTTGTGTCACAATTATAGCAAGAATAATTGAAAGGGGTCATAGAATAGTCCTTTTCAACTCCCTTCTTTTTCTTCTTCGTCTCTTTGGCCTTCCTCCTACGTGAGAAGGATTCCGCATTACTCTCACTTGAAGAAGAGTGTTCAATCTCTTCGCTTGATTTTTCGCTTGCTTGGCTTGATTCTCTTAGACCCATCATCTTCTCTCCAAGCGGTTAAGCTCGATTCTGAGAGTTTGGCTCTGTTACCAATTGAAGGTTGCCTAAAGGGGGGGGTGAACAGGCAACCTAATATAATTCTTGAAAAATCAAACTCAATGAACTGTCAGACCACCGGAGTCTCTGGTAATGTGCCGGATACTCGGTCACTGGACTGTCCGATAACTTGCCGGACATTCCGATCAAACACGCACTTTGGACGAAATTTGTATCTAAGCAAGTTTTAGCGAGTTCTAGCAAATTCTACTTGAATCAAAAGACTAGAATATAATATAGAAAGTAGATCTAAGCAATTAAACAAGCTGAAGACTAGAGAGCAAGTAGATCGAAGCAAATCTATGAATATGAATAACAAGAACAATATGAATTTGCAAGAATGAAAAGAGCACAAGGAGACACAAGATTTTACTCTGAAGTTCGAGTCCACGAAGTAATTCTACGTTTCTGTTGAGAGGTTCACAAAGAACTAGATCTCACTCGATCCTTTCTCTCACTCAACCAACCACAAAGGTGAGGTTGAGTTCTCCACTAGCAAATTCCTTTCGGGAAGAGGTGAACAAACTTCACGGGGCGTCACCACACAAGTTCGGAGCTCCCTGGCATGCATAGCCGTCTAGGAGCAAAAGCTCCTTGAGTAACAAACTTGAATCGAAGCTCGACGATGCCGCAAATGCTCAATGGGAGTGGAAGCACTTCTCTCACAATCGCTAGCTCAAATCTTGCAAGCCTAGGCCTTGAAAGTGAGTGGGAGAGTGTTTTTGGAGCACAAAAGTGTTGTAAGCAAGTGTGAGTCACCTACCCTCTCAAAAGGGGCTGAGGAGGTACAAATACCCGGGCTTCAATAAAGTAGCCGTTGGACCACATTCTGACTAACCGGACACTCCGGCAATTTGCCGAGTCTCTGGGAACTTGTCGGACACTCCGGGGAGGCCTCTCGGGTTGGCATGGCCTGAGCCTCCGGAGTCTCCGACACTGTGCCGGATACTCCGGTGAGCCCTCTCGGGTGCGGGCGGCTAGGCCACCGGAGTCTCCAGCACTCGGTCGGACACTTCGGTGAGCCTTCTCGGGTAAAGCCAGTAAGTTTTTCCGGATACTCCGACAATGTGCCGGATACTCTGGTAAGGAGTGTCCGGTTAGGTCAAAATTTCATTTTTGACACTTTGAGACTTCAATTTGAGTCCCTCTTGATAGTACGGCATAACTAGACTCCAAAAATGATAAAAACTTGTATTCTTCCATGAGAAAAGACTCCGTGACTTGATCCAAGAAAATTGTGGGGTCTTCTTTTTCTTTCAATTTTATTTTCTTCTTTTTGAAACTTCTCGGCTGTCAATGCACTTAACAAATATCATTAGCTTTTTGAATGGTTCGTCATCATCCACCAAAACCACTAGGGGGCCTAGATGCACTTTCATTATGTAGTTGTGAGGTAAGCGTTATGCAACTTTGATGATCAAAAGGAGCATAACCTGTGGGTACAGTGTACAACCTCTACAGAGTGTAAAATCCATTCGGATAGGCCGTTGTCACGGTATTGGCATGCTATTTTCTCGGGCACACTACGATTAGTTTTCTATATTGTCCTTGATGTGTGAGTGGGTGTAGATGCCCGTGTTTTGGAATGTGTTGGTTGTGTGCTTAGGGCCTGCAGGGATGCGTGCTAGTGCTCAACTAAAATATGGGAACTGCTGGAAGAGGTAAAAACCTTCCTCAGGTCCACCCTATTAAAAGATAATAAAAATTGTTTTCCATCCTGTTTAAAACTTTTCCATTAGGAAGCCCCTGCATAAAATTTTGCTTTCCGCAAAACTTAAACCATAAGCCTCTTCTTGCTCCTCCTTTCGCATACCTTACCCCTCCATACCTTAGGGCTTGCTGAGTACTTTTGTACTCACCCTATCCCTTGCTGTTATTGTTTAGAGGACGAAGATGATGAGGATGATGCCGACTACGAAGATTGGAAGTCTCACCCTTCGCTCGAGTATTGCCTGTGGTTTGCTAGTAGTCGTCGAGTAGGTGTGATGCATGAAATAAAGTCGCAGCGCTGACTTGTTGAATGTAATATAAGCCATGTTTGTTAGACCTTTCCAAAGGCGCGTAGTACTGTAACGACCTAAAAATTCCACAATTTCAAATAGTAAAATTTCAAAAATTTAAATGTATTTCACAATTCAGATTAGAATGAATTTTTTTAAATAAAATACTAAGGTTGCATACATCTCATTTCATATCACCGCATATCATTTAAATAATTATTAAGTGAATAAATAATTAATCAAGAATCTTTTGGAAATAAAGAAAAGAATTAAAAGAAATAGAAGGAAAGAAAAAAAAGAAAAAAAAGGGAAATCCCAAACCCCCGCTGGGCCTCCCCCTTCCCTCTCCCCCTCTCCCTCCCCGCCGGCCCACCCTTCCCCGCGCGGCCCACTCCCAGCCGGCCCAGCGCACCCCTCCTCTCCCTTACGCTCGGGACCCACCTGTCGATGCCATCCCCCACCTCTAGCCGCGCCCCTTACCGCCAGCCCGATTCCCGTGGGGACGAAACCCCACGTCGCTTCCGACTTGGCCGCCCCCTTCTCCCCTATAAAAGACCCCCCCTCGGCTCTCATCTCTCATCCCGAGCCGCCTCAACGCCAACCACCGCGAGAGCGCCTTCGGGAGCCCTTTTCGGCTACGAGAACCCCGTGCCGGCCTTCCCTGCATTGCACCGCCCCTGCCAGACCGATTCTCGACGCGAGCCGCCGCCCGGACCGCCTTCTCGACGTCGCCGAACATTGTTTTGTTTTACCATTAATGAAGTCATTTTCTGTGTGAAACTTGATTCCTGGGCACACATAAAAGGTCACTTGGTTTTAGCCTTAAAACCGGGTGTGACAGAAGTGGTATCAGAGCTGTGTTGACTGTAGAACGCAAGCCTAGATTAGAATGGACGTCTAGAATCAATTTCAAAAGTAGTTGCCAAAAGTGTTTGCAAATAATCGTTTATTTCTTATCTTAAATCCATCTATTTTCTAACCCATCTGTCTCTAAAATTTTAAATGGGGAGAACCAAGTACACAGCAAGGAAGACCACAGGACCAAAAGGAAGGCCACTGGGACCGAGAACGAGGAGGTTTGCAAGAAGGTCAATGCTAGTTCCACCACCCGTTGAGCTAGAAGACGGACCCAAAGTGCAGCCAATGCGAGGGAGAGCCTTCCTCAGTGACTCCGAGGAAGAAGAACATCGCGAGCTGAACATCCACAACAAGCAAGGCACATCTTAAGCACCTCAAGGGGCACCGAAAGAGTCTGAACTAGAAGAGGAGGAACCAATGGAAGAAGAACTAGTGGAGGAAGAGCCACAAGAGGAGGAGCCGCAAGAAGAGGCGCCACGGGAGGAGCCACAGGAGCAAGAACAGATCCGATCTTCGTCCCCAAGGATGCCCGAAGAAGAGGAAGGACCGTGGCGTCGCATGTGCAGGAAATTTCACACCAATGGAGAGCTTGGAGGACAAGCCACCGAGAATCTCAAGGCAATGATGGACAAGATTGGCCTACAGACGGTGCTATCTTTCAACCATCAAGTCATCCCCATGCCAAATTTGGATGAGTGGATGGTTGAGTTGAAGATCTATGATGGGAACCACGAATTCAGCAGTCACGTCAGCCCAGTCCCGATCATTAGTGAACAAGAAGCAGTTGCAGATGTGATATAGGCTGCCACTACTAGCATGGCTCATCGGTAACAGCACAAGCTCTACCACTCGAGGTTTCACCACTTCCCTTGCAGGACGTCGGGTTCGATGAAGATTCTGGGATTCGTGAAAGAAGATCCGAATGCCTGCACAGCTCAACTGAAGAAGGACGAAGCGATGCTAAGGGTCTGCCGACAGTACCGTGCAGCATTGGATGAGATCGACTATCTTCGTGCGGAGCTTGAAGAAGCACTTGGTGTGGCGGATGAACACTGGACCAACTCTTCCCCACCACCAAGTCCCTCACAGCCAGTCATCACTACCAGTTTTCAGCCTTCAGTTGTGCCGCCGCCTCAGCGCTTCATCTGAGACTAGGAGTAGAGAGTCCTTTGCCTTAATATGTAATAGAAAATTCCATTGTTAGGTGTAACGACCGGGTTTTCACTTACCTTTCGATAAGTCCCGATCTCACGTGACATTGCCAATCCCAGGAGTTTGGCAATCACAATATCACAAGCGATCAATCAAGAAACCATAACAGAAATATTAAACAAGAAACAAATTAGTAAATAGTAGATCAGAGTGAAATGATTAGAATAAAATCCGCCAAAGGGGTCCATCGGCACGCAGGCCGGAAATATCTCAGAGCGAATATATCTCTATCGTGAATCCAACAAAAGTGGCGGCGGAAGCATCAACATGGCGACAGTAGCGAACCTCCTCCACACAGGCTAGCTCGAGCGCAGGAGCGGACGTCACGGGCCGTCAGAGACGTAGTCGAAGTCGAAACTGAGAGAATCCTCTGAAAACAACAAATTAGAAAGCCGTGAGTACGAATACTCAACAAACCCCGTACTACCTAACAACAATGTATGCATGCAAAAGGTTTCCAGGGTAAAGGCTTGGCTCAAGTGCTAAATGCAAGTTTTAAACATTTTATTTTATTTAAAGTATGCAAGAAATCTTTATTTTCAAACTTGTCAAATTTTATTATCTTGCCCCGCAGAGATCTCTGTTATCTCGGGCGAGGGTTCATTTTAATGCCAATGTAATCTCCACACTCGGCCACAGCTCAAAGGCCGGAGTCAAAAACATTTAGAAAAGGAGAGGAGGAAGAAAAACAAAGCTACTCAATGAGGAGCACAACTCAGGGTGGTGTCCATCCAAAAGAACGTGGCAATGCGCATCGACTAAAACTCTGCAGAGGTTATGCACCTGGACCCACGAGATGCGTCATCGAGAACTACCGTCGTAGCCCCGACGAACACACAAGACCCGTCCACAAGCTTTAACTGGTGTCATCCGTCCTCTAAGATAGGGATCCCAAAAGCCTACGCAATCGGGTCCTGGAGCTATGAAGAGCCTACCACTGATCAGGTGGGGTATCTCGATCTCATGTGGGGAGTCAAAGCTCAACACCACACTAACACTACACTGCCAACCCACGGGTAAACAACCAGTCTCGACAAGCTTCAAGATCAAGCCAACTACCCATACAGGGTAACGTGGTGTGTATGGTTGTCAACTGAGCATACAAGGCTCGAAGGACTCGGTCCTTAATTACCGGGGCAGGTCATCTCTCCAACCACAACTCCAACAACCAACAAACTCGCCGCCAAGACCGAAGCCTCCAGTGTACCCGCCACAGGTACTCTCATAGGGACTTCTCGAAAGTCCCCAGCTCCTCAAACTGCCTCCTGCCCCCGCTAAATAGTTATGTATAGTTATTTGCAATACTCACACATTTGAAGCACAGTTTAAAAGCATTTAACACAAATTCTATTTTATAGTGATAGGTGTGAGATAAAAATAAATGCGACTAAGCATGGCTAAGCATAAAAGTAAAATAAATATACTAAAGCAATCCTAGAGTTAATATTTGTGGAACAGTAAATAGGCATGGCTTAGGAATGTTGCTAGCACATTTTAAAATAGTTGGCATGCAAATTAAGGTTGCAAACAAAACATGCAGTTTAAAATGCTCGGAACAAAGTGATCAAGGAACGCGGCTTTCCTGGAAACTCGGGATCGAAGTCGGGATCTGGATCGTCGAACTGAGCTGGCTCGCAGAACTCCTCCTCAGGGACAGCAGCTAATCACCACAAGAACAACAGGGATTAGACACTAATTACGCGACAAAGATAGAACTGGAATTAGAATCTAAATCGAAATTACTAGATTAAATGCGCGCAAAAACGTTCCTCGGAATAACCCTATACAATAATCGCGACGGGAAAAATTAACGGGATAATTTCGGAATTAATCGGAGATCAAATGGAATTCCACGGAATTTGCAACAATCGAGATCACAAGGATTTAAATTAATTGCAGAATAATTAATCGCGGAATAAAATAGCAATTAATCTAACAATTAATCGGAAAGGAAAAGGAAATTTAAGAGAGGGAAAAAAAATACTCACCACGAAATTGGAAATCAGAGAGACGCGTGCTGGAAATGAAATCGGAGATTCGGAGATCCGATCTCGCACTGGAATAGCTTGGGAGGCGAGACGAAAATCAGTGCTGGCGACGCAGCACGGAAATCGTCGACGCGGAAGACGTCAGGCGACGTGAGCAGGGATTCACGTGGACTGGACGGAGACGTCGCTTGGACCGCTGGACGACGTGGAGATCCAGGCGACAGAGATTGGTGCTGGCTGGCGACGCAGGTGGACGCGGTCCACGGCAGGCTTCGGACCGGAAGGCGACGTGCCGCCCGGCAACAGCGACGGCTCTGGCTGACGCGGGTGATGCAGGACGCGGGGACTTGGGGCGCGGGAACCGATGAGAGCAGGAGACGCGGCTCACGTTGACGGCGCGGCTCCAGCGGCAGGGNNNTTGGGGCGCAGGAACCGACGAGAGCAGGAGACGCGGCTCATGTTGACAGCGCGGCTCCAGAGGCAGGGTCGGGCGACAGGAGGCGCGCGCGCAGCAATCGAGGACTTCCAGAACAGCGCTGGAGCGGGACTCCAGGCGAACGGCGATGCGCGGAGAGGCGAGCAAAACAAGGAGAGAGGCGGCGCGAGGAAGAAAGGCGATTTGGAAAATTTCTGGGGAAAGAAGGAAATGGGGGAAAAAGATTAGGGTTAGAGGGTATTTATAAGAGGGTGGAAATGGGGTTGGGAATTAATCCGGGATTAATTAAAAATCGCGAAATAATTAACAAGACTGGAGAGATTAATTAGAGAATAGATATTTAGAGACCCGAAAATTAATTTGGAAGATTTCTGAGAAACAATTTTAGTCAACGTAAAAATTACGCGGACTAAATTATTTCGGCACCTGGATTAATTTAGACGAACGGATTTCGGATTTGGACGAAACGAATTTCGGAACGAATGAATTTTGAACAAAATGAAATATTGGAACAGACAAATTAATTAGAACGAAAATTTGGGGAAAAGCCACTTTATTAATTCAAAAATTTTTGGGATGTTACAGACTCCCTCCCTTACAGGATCTCGTCCTCGAGATCAAGGAGCGGACTCGAACAGATAGGGGAACTTCTGTCTCAGATCATCTTCCTTCTCTCAGGTAGCTTCTCGCTCAGTGTGATTGCTCCACTGAACCTTGAGAAACTTGATCTTGGACTTCTGTGTTTCCTTGAACGCCTCATCAAGAATCTTCACCGGGTACTCTAGGTACTCGAGCGTGTCCTGAATATCCAAAGCATCAGGGACAATTCGCTCCTCCGGCACTCGAGGACACTTCTTCAAGTGTGAGACGTGGAACACCAGATGCACACCCGCAAGCTCGGATGGGAAGTCCAACCTGTAAGCAAGATCACCGATCTTCTTGAGAATCCGAAAAGGACCAACAAACCTCGGAGCCAACTTTCCTCGAACATAGAAGCGACGCGTGCCACGGAGAGGTGACACCTTTACATACACCCAATCATCAACCTCAAAAGAAAGGGGTCTCCTCCTTTTATCCGCATAGCTCTTCTGACGGCTCTGAGCAGCACGGATAGAGTCAGGACCAAAGAAAGATCTCTCGCCAACCTCTGACCACATGAGCGGGGTACGACATCTCCTACCATACAACGCCTCGAAAGGTGACATACCCAAACTCGCCTGGAAGCTGTTGTTGTAAGAGAACTCTGCAAAAGAAAGACTGTCCTCCCAGCTCTGCCCATAGGTGATCACACAAGCTCTCAACATATCCTCCAGAATCTGGTTCACACGCTCTGTCTGACCATCTGTCTGAGGATGATAAGCTGAACCGTACACCAAGTGTGTACCCATAGCTTTATGCAAACTCCTCCAGAATCTCGCGGTAAACTGAGGCCCGCGATCAGACAGAATACTCCTCGGTGCACCATGCAACCTCACAATGTGATCGATATACAGCTTGGCCAACTGATCAACTGAGTACCTCTCATTCACAGGAATGAAATGAGCGGTCTTAGTCAATCGATCCACCACCACCAAGATAGCATTATGGTGGCAAGACGTCAACGGCAAACCCGTGATGAAGTCCATACTGATGTCATCCCACTTCTAGGAAGGGATCGACAATGGCTTCAGCAATCTAGCTGGCCTCTGGTGCTCAGCCTTAACTCGCCGACAAACATCACACAAGGCAACATACTCAGCAATGTCTGCCTTCATGCCAACCCACTAGAAACGAGTCCTCAGATCCTCGAACATCTTGGTGCAACTTGGGTGGATAGAAAACCTCGAATCATGAGCCTCTCTGAGAATAGCATCCCGCAACTCTAGCACTCTCGGAACACAGATACGGTCCTCAAACCATAAAGCTCCCTGCTGATCCACACGGAAACCCGGTGCTTTGCCCCTCTTCATCTTCTTCAAGATCGACTGAACCTCTCTATCAAGCCTCTGAGCTGACTTGATCTCCTCAATCAACAACAGCTGCAACCTGAGCTCGCACAAGAATCCCTGAGGAACAATCTCAACTCTCAAACTGGCCAGATCTGAAAGAATCTCTGACTGCTCAGACAACAAAGAAGAACAATAAACCTTACGACTCAAAGCATCGGCTACCACATTGGCTTTACCCGGGTGATAGTTAATGCTAAGATTGTAATCTTTGATCAACTCAAGCCACCTCCTCTGCCTCATGTTTAACTCTGACTGAGTAAAGATGTACTTGAGACTCTTGTGATCGGTGAAGATCTCACATCTGTTGCCGATCAGATAATGCCTCCAAATCTTCAAAGCATGCACAACAGCTGCCAACTCAAGATCATGCGTCGGATAGTTCAACTCATGCTTCTTCAACTGCCTAGAAGCATAGCAAACAACCTTCTTGTTCTGCATCAGCACACAACCCAATCCCTGACGAGAAGCATCACAGAAAACCTGAAAGTCCTGATGAATATCCGGCAAGGTTAAAACAGGCGCAGATGTCAGCCTCATCTTCAGCTCCTGAAAACTCCTCTCACAAGCATCCGACCAGACAAACGGCACACCCAACTGAGTCAACTCAGTCATAGGCTTAGCAATCCTGGAGAAGTTCTCAATGAATCGACGATAGTAACCTGCCAATCCAAGAAAGCTCCTCACCTCAGAGACTGACCTCGGAGACTCCCACTCCACAACAGCCTTAACCTTCTCAGGATCAACAGAAATGCCCTCAGCTGTGACAACGTGACCGAGAAAAGCAACCTTCTCAAGCCAAAACTTGCACTTGCTGAACTTGGCATATAGCTATGAGATTTCAACCTCCCAAGCACAACTCTCAGGTGCTGCTCATGCTCTTCGGCTGACTTGGAATAGACGAGGATATCATCAATGAAAACCACCACGAACTTATCCAACTCAGCCATGAACACCTTGTTCATCATGTTCATGAAGTAGGCAGGGGCATTAGTGAGTCCAAAAGAAAGAACCAGGAACTCATAAGACCCACACCTCGTCACGAACGAAGTCTTCGGAATATTCGAAGGTCGAATCTTCATCTGGTGATACCCCGATCTCAAATCAATCGAGGAAAAGAACTTCGCACCCTTCAACTAATCAAACAGATCATCGATCCTCAGCAAAGGGTACTTGTTCTTTATCGTCACCTCGTTCAAAGAACGATAGTCAACGCACATGCGCATTGATCCATCCTTCTTCTTCACGAACAACACTGGGGCTCCCCACGGTGAAGCACTCGGTCGGATGAACCCTTTACTCAAGAGCTCATCAATGTGCTCCTTAAGTAAAGCAAGCTCATCAGAAGACATCCGGTACGGCCGCTTGGCAATCGGCGCGGTACCAGGAAGAAGATCGATCACGAACTCAACATCTCGATCTGGAGGATGTACCGGCAACTCATCGGGAAACACCTCTGGAAACTCTCGAACAACAGGAATCTGCTCCAAAGATAGCTCCTGCAAGCTGCAAACTAAAGGTGGAATTCTGGACGCTCTAGGAGCACACACCACTCGAACTCCGTGGTGGTTGACCAAAGACACAACCCTCTCAGCACAAGTGATGACTCTCTCGTGCCTCGCTAGCCAATCCATCCCCAAGATGACATCAATGTCACGCGAGGGAAGGACGATGAGATCGGCTAGGAAAACCACACCCTCTATCAAGATCCAAACACCTCTACACTCCACACGACTCTTGTAGACTCCAAGAGGTGAAGTGGTAAGTGTAGGTATAGCTAAGAGTGAGGTAGGAAGACTACGTGTGGACGCAAACGTTGATGACACAAACGAATACGTAGCCCCCGAGTCGAACAAAACTGTCGCTAGGTGAAAGTGAACCAAGAACTCACCAACGACGACGTCCGGCGCCTCCTGAGCCTCCTCCATCAAGATGTGGTTTAGGCGGCTGCGCGTGACGCTCGGCTGAGCAGCGCCATGGCCAGCTGAACGCACTCCTCGTCCTCCTGACTGGTGCGGTGGCCTAGCGGGAGTGGCAAACTGAGCACCACCTCCCCCAGGTCCCTGCTGCTGGCGCCTCGGACACTGAAACGCCTTGTGACCCTCCTGGCCACACTCGAAGCAGCGAACCGAGGGCTGACCCCCTGTCGGGCGGAAAGAGGACTGCTGCTGCTGGAAGGCACCTCTCTGGCACTGAGAACTCTGCTGCTGGACTGAGGCTGGAGCAGGAGCAGTGGATCGGGCGAAGGTGGACTATCCCAATCCCTGCTGGAAAGAACCACTGAAACGCTGACGCTGCGAAGCCTCACGACTGGGTCCCTGGCCAAGAGCTCTCCTCTTAGCATCCCTGGACCGGTCGAGCTTCTGAAGTGACACCTCCAAAGCTAGGCATCTGTCAATCAGCTCACGAAGGCTCCTCTGAACACCTCCGTCCAGGTACGGAAGCATCTCAAGACGTAGACCCTTGCGGAACCAGTACATCTTGCGACGCTCAGTCGAGACCTCCTCAGGTGGAAAACGACTCAGCTGAGTGAAGCGGTTGGCGTACTCGGTGACAGTCATACTCCTCTGGCGAAGAGTACGAAACTCCTCCGCCTTCGCCTCTATGGCTCCCTCTGAGATGTGGAAACCACGGAAAGCGGTGACGAAGTCGTCCTAGGTGAACAGCTCAGGCTCGTCAAGTGTGCCGTACAGAGTGTCCCACCAAGCTCCAGCTGCACCTGTCAACTGGTGTGCTGCCAGACGAACTGCCTCCTGGTCGTCACACTGAATCAGGTCCAGCTTCTTCTCGATATCCCTGAGCCAGTCGTCGGCATCCAAAGGATCGACTGCACGGTCAAAAGTAGGAGGGCGCATATTCAGAAACATCGCCATGCGAGAACCGGCTGACTGGTGATACGGTGCTGCATCAGAAGCAGGAGCACGACCACGTGGCTGCTGCTGCTGTGACTGCTCGACAATACGCTCAAGCAGAAGCGTCTGTCGGGCCATCACCTCTGCCAGGTTCGGAGCAGCTGGAAGCTCCTCACCAGGCGCGGCAACTCCTGCAGGCTCAAACTCAGGGTCCATGGCAACTCCTCTGCCACGACCCCCAGCTTGAGGGGCAGAAGCTCCAGCACGGCCACGCCCACGGCCACGCCCACGGCCACGCCCTCGACCAACGCCAGGTGCGCCAGCCGCAGGTGGCACTGGTACACGGCCTCTAGCGCCGCAACCACGACCTCTGGAGACAGCACCACGACCATGCCCAGCGGGTGGCGGTACCTCAGGGTCCTTCAGAGCGGCCTCCTCAAAACGAGCGTGAAGGCGTCCAGACCTCCTCAGAGCCATCTGTTGCAGGAAAGCAATTCTGATTAGAAAAATAGCATTAGCAGAAATAGAATTACTGAATAAGATAGAAAGTGAGCAGATTAGAACGAAGATATCTAAACAAGCACTATTCTAAGCAAACAAGACTCCCACCAAGCAAACGACGAGATTTACGAAAACAACTTTTACGATGAAGGTTTTTAGCAGAATAGGAAGTCTAGAAATAATCCTTAATTACGTCCAGTTCTACGGTTACGCTCCTACGGTCAAGTATGGCTCTGATACCACCTGTAACGACCGGGTTTTTACTTACCTTTCGATAAGTCCCGATCTCACGTGACATTGCCAATCCCAAGAGTTTGGCAATCACGATATCACAAGCGATCAATCAAGAAACCATAACAGAAATATTAAACAAGAAACTATTGGAAAGTTTATCTTCTTAGCTTTTCATCTATATGTAGAACGTATAGAATAGACTTCATACAGACCTGGGCGTCTGTTTTAGGGGGGACTGCTCTTGGAACCCAAGGAGGACTCACGCCCGAGTTGGATCAAAACTCCTCTAGAATTGAATGCCCCTTCCAGGTCTTGAGCATCTCTATGTCCTCCATAGTTCTCTTGATCCTTTCCAATGCTCCTAATCTGATAAAGTCATTAAATAGCAATTTAATGTGATAAACATATGTTTAAGAATGAGCTCACCTATAAGTTCAATTGTCGTGCATGAGATCATGTGATTGGACCACCAATGGTAATTGGAGGAGCATTATGTATATCGAAGCAACTCTTGACTCGAGTTCTTCTTCTTCTTCTCCCATATACAACTTCAAATTTGCAATGTAGGACTAATCTCGAACTCGGGAGGCAACTCATGTTTATATGCATTGTCATTGATCTCCTAAATTATTTAAAAGTTCGAGCAACTCTAGGCATCAATTTAGATTTTCTTACCTCTGTAAACCTATCTATTCACAAGTGCAACCATACCAAATCACCCGATACTAATTTTACTCCATGTCTACATTTACTACTAGCAATTTTATACTTCTCATTCATCTTCTCTATGTTTTGTTTAGTTGTTTCATGCATCTTGAGAATAAAATCAGCACACACCTTAGTATCACTATAAAATCTTACACTAGTAGGCAAAGATAAAAGATCGCAAAAGGGTTAAATCCATACTACCTCAAATGGATTTAGCATGGTGGTTAAACGTTCCCCATACAACTAATGTTCCACCCTGTTGTATGCAAATTAAACATCCAGTAAATATTTTTCCCACATCTTCAAATTCTTCTTTAAAATTGCCCACAGCATTGTAGACAATGTATCGTTCACTACCTCAGTTTCTCCATCCATTTCTGGGTAACATGTTAGCATGAAACAACTTCATACCCAACTTATTTCATAAGGTGTACCAAAAGTCACTAAAGATTTTAGCATTACAATCTCAAGAAGTAATAAAAGGCATACATGTAGACAAACAATTTCTCTGAAGAATACTTCTCCATCCTAAAATCACCTTCCTATAAGCAAATGACTCAGAGACCAAGAAACTATCATTTTCAATTAATCATGCATGGGAAACCGCTGCCATTTAATCTAGCTTTAATCACGCATAGCCAGCGAGAGGTGAAGAGTGCAGTAGTGAGAGTAGAAGAGCGCATCCCGGCAAGACTACTCCGTCTTTTGCATGCGGGTGCATGCAAAGCCAAACCGTTTAGAGGTAAATGTAATTACGACCGGCTACATGCGTGCATGTTACAAGGAGCTCACCTCGGTTCTGGCAGCAAAACAAAGATGAAATTGAGATTAAAATTTTGGTCTTAGACGAAGATGATTTTGGGATGGAGGGAGTAGATTAGCAATATGTGTAGTATCATCAGTCTTATGACATAGTATAAAATGTGCCATCTTAGAAAAGTGATCCACTACCACAAAAACACTATCCCTCCCCCTCTTAGTCCTATATAATCCCAAAACAAAGTCCATAGAATTATCTTCCCAAGAAATAGAAGCAACGGGAAGCGGCATGTACAAATCATATGAATTTAATCAAGACTTAACCTTTTCATATCTGGTGCAGCAAGCTACAAAGCGCTCAGCATCATGTATTAGTTTTGGACAAAAGAAATACGTAACCGAAACATCTTCCATCTTCTTTGCTTCAACGTGTCCCATCAAAGCTCCTCCAAACGCCTATTGCACCAACAAAAGATGAACGAATCCAACTGGAATGCAAAGAAGGTTGGCTTTAATTAGGAAGCCATCAGTAAGCACAAATTTATTTCAAGTTTTACCTTATTTCAATGCACCAATCGATCTTTAAAATCACCATGTGAAATATACTGTTGCTTAATTGATTTTAGTCCAAAAATCAGAAAATCAAGTTGAGACATCATAGTGTATCGTTTACACAAAGCATCGACAATCACATTATCCTTCGTTTTTTTATATTTGATGATGTAAGGAAAAGATTCAAAAATACAATCTATTAGTGTTTACATATAAATTGATTGTCTCCTACTATTCATTATCCCATATTTATAGTTAATTCATTTGTTAGGATCCAAGTCTCATTACTTTTTCAAAATAATTATCGTAGATAAATTCTATATATATAAGCATTTTACTGAACAACTAAGTACCTCAATCTCTTTTACTTTATATATAGGCTGAGATAAATGATGGATCGATC